>JAAAKD020059189.1:0-15419 GCA_010014825.2 Danaus melanippus
TGGAACGCTCTCCGGCTTTTCGGTGTCTACAGAAATCAAAGTATTAATGAGTATGGCTGATTATCAGAAATTTTCTTTATTGAACTTCGCAGCAGTACCTTTTTGATCATGAATTAATAGGAGATTATATACGGAACCAAGTAGATTGGCATCATTCCGAAATTTACATGGTTTAATATCGACTTTTGCAAGCATAAAGTCAAAAATACCAATTTTTTTTCGAATATTTTGATACTGATTTATAATGTTTTCAATCAAAATATTTTGTTGTGAGATACCACCGCCAATAACAACAGTTTCAATATCCAACACTGCTTGCAAGTTAATGATTAGATTTGCTAAAAGCCGGCAGTAATTGTTGAATAACTCTATTAGTTTATTGTTTTCTCCAAGCTTAATAGCTTCAAAAACAGCTTCTCCATCTATTAAATCCAGTGATTGTAATATCTTATTACCCGATTTTACAAACTCCACAGCTGAACAAGAAAGTCCAGTCATATCGTCAAGATTGTTTAAATATCTATTATTAATCATAAAGCTTAGCTCACCGGCTTGGAAATGGCTTCCTTGATATAATTCACCATTTAAAATTATTCCTCCGCCAACCCCTGTTCCCAAAATAATGTCTGCACCATTTTTTGTATCTTTAAGATTTCCTAACCATAGTTCCGCTAGAGCCGCAGCTTTTCCATCGTTTGATAATTCTGTACAGATATTGAAATTGGATTCAATTTTTTCCTTCAAAGGAAACTCATGTAGAAATTGTAAAGCTCCACCAAAATATACTATGCCATTTTGGGTATCAATTTTTCCAGGCAAACTGATACCGATTCTTTTTATATCATTTTTTAAAGGGGAAATAATTTCAAAAATTACTTTTAAAAATCCACCAATATCCTGAGGGGTATGCACTTTTTTTACTTTTTTAATATTTCCTGAGTGGTCTACCAAAGCGTATTTTATAAAACTACCACCGATATCTATTGCTAAATAATTCATTGTTATCTCCAAAATATATAAACGTTTTAATCTAAACTTAGTCTTTTACCAATTAAAAAATAGATTAAACTAAATGTAATTAATACTCCACCAGAGAAAACAAAAGCAAAAGCTGAAGATCCATTTCCAAATATTATCGCAGGAATTTTACCAAAGTAAGGTGCTAAAAATGATCCCAAATTAGTTCCAACCATTGCAATAGAAATAGCTAGGTTGATTGAATTTTTTGGAGCTTTGCTTATAATCAATCCCCACGAGTAGGGGAGTAAGATTGATCCCCCCAAGCCAACAACTAAAACTACAATGGTGAATGATGTGAATGATCTCGTGAAACTTAGTAATATAAATCCCATACCAGTTAAAAAACAACTAATTGGTAGTGATAAATGTTTAGTAATTCTAATAATTTTACCATAAAATAGATTTGAAATGATCCCAACCAAGGTGTAGATTGACATCACAATCCCAATGAATGATGGATTATCAAAATGTTGTTCAGTGACAAATACTGAAGATTTCAAGAAAAATACCATTAAGTATGCAAACATTATAAGTAATGCAATAGATTGAAGAATAACAGTAACATTGATAGATTGTTTAGTTCCTTGGCCAGTGTTTTTTTCTGAATCAATTGATGTTAATTTCCGGTCATTATCTCTAGGTCCCCAAATAAAGAAGAGTATAACTGGGATGATACCAATGAGGTTTGCTGCAAAAGCTAGATGCCATCCATGGAGCATTAAAACACCCACTAAGGCGGTAACAATTGTTTGTCCGGCTGCTTGAACAGCACTTTGCCATCCAATCATTTTATCTTTTTCTTCTCCTTCATAATATTCACCAATCAAACTAACTGCAAGGGAATTAAACAAACCAAATCCGATACCTAAAAGCAAACGAGAGATATAAATTAAGGTATAGTTATCTGAAAACATAGGGAATATTCCGGCAACGAAAGAAAGTAATAACCCTAACAGAACGGTTTTTCTTGTACCAATCACTCTAACAAAAAATGATGAGAGCAAAACGAATATCATAACTGTGAAATTTGATGCTGTTACTAAAGCCTCAATAGAAGTTTGGCTCTGATTTGCGAACGATTTAGCCATCAAGCTTACAGTTGACGCAATTGCTCCAGATGTAGTTAGCATTACAGAAATTGAAAGCAAAGAAATCTTAAATAGTGGGCTTGCTGATTTTTTATTTTTATCCATTTTTTCTCCTAAAATTTATTTTGCAGTTAAAATAACACGTTGATATGTTGTCAGACTTCCATTTGTCACTTCTAAAATGATATGCAAAGTTTCTCCAGATTTTATGTCATTCGGAACAGACACTTGAACCTCATCTGTGAATTCTTTTTTCAGTTTAACCTTATCCAAAGGTTTATGGTTAAGCTTTTTAGAAATTCTACCGAATAGCAAATCCATATTGTTAAAATCTTCTCCTTCTGGAACTGGTTCAGCTTTATAGGTTGAGGCCTCAAAATAATGCCACCACTTATAGGAAAGCTTTCGGTTATTGAGGTCGACTGCTTTAGATTTAAGGGTGATCATTTGTCCTGGAGATACAGATTGATTTTCCCCACCACTAATTTCAACAATTGGATAGTGTGCGACCTCATCATAATTATTTGAAATACACCAAGCTGCACGACCTTTAAAGTCATCTTGAATATCATCAAACCACCTTGTTAATGTATATTGAGCTTCATAACGTTGATTGAATGGATTATAATCCATTGCACTATTAATATATTTACGAGAGGCATCGACTTTTTCAAATCGTCCCCCCCAACCTCCATAAAGAGGATCTTCTATATTGCGAAGACCATTATTTAATAAGTAGAAGTAAGATGGAGAGTCCCCCTCTGATATGAAGTCATATCGTGCATAGTTTGGGTTTTTATCCAAGTAAAGGTCAATGCCACGTTGCTCATCTTCCAATTCACCATCTAACACATTACCATCTCCAATTAGTGCATATTTTTTGAGAAGAGGGCCAAAGTTTTCACGTAAATCAAGTTGCCATTTTGGTTGTAGTCGACTAACAAGGTGTGGGTCCACCATCTTCCATGCGTAAGCAAAGTACCAGAAATTAAATCGATCATTAACAACTTCAATATCCCAATGTTTAGCAATATAGTCACTATAAGTTACATCTTGATCAAGAATGATGTAAATAACCACTTTGTCTTCGATGCGTTTTTTTATTGAAAACCAGTCATCAGTATCAATAAATTTTTCTTCAATAGATTTCAAAGCTCGTGCAGTAGTATTTGTCCCTCCCCAAGTTTGGATATAAAGTTTTCGTTCATCCTTATCATTTAATAGGTAATTTTCAAGAAATTTTGACCCATCTGTTTCTTTTTCCATATCTCCGGGAGAGGATATGTTACCAATATGATAAATAGATTTTAAATATTCAGGTGTTGGATAATCATTAGAATGCACCTTTAAATTTGGATAAACTTCGGAATATAGATCAATATATTCACTAATCCAACTGTCTCCAGTCCACCTAAAAGGAGCTATCCCTTTTTTTTCTTCACCTGCGTAGTGGTATACAGAACTTGTTAAAATGATTCCTTCAGTATCAAAGCTATCGCTATAAATCAGATAACGAAGAAAAGAGTTCATGTCATCAATCTCACCATCTGTTGTGATAATTGTTCGTGATTTTTTGTGTTGCTTCATTTGTGTGCCTCCATTTTTGTAACCGATTACACGATTATTTTACTTTTTTTTTTTTTTTAATACAATATAAATATGCTATTAATTATAATTTTTTTATTAGTTTACTAAACTAGATGGATATTCCTAAAGATCAGGAATTTATTTTACATTTTTAGGATAAATGTTTGTTTGGCACATTACTAATTATTGTTGAATTTAGGAATATAGAAAATACCTATAATGTCTTTGAAAATGGATGAAATTTATATACAAATAAAATTATGTTTAACTATTTTTATTAGGACTTTGGTGTATATAAATTTACTTCAAATATCTGGTTACGAAATTAATAAGATGCTCAATTAGCCCATAATGGATTATCTTTTATAAATTTTCAAAGAGTAGTTTATACAATGAAGCAGAGCATAAAATAGTTAAATCTTTCAATCGCATTAAGGGTGTGCCAATAGTTAAAGAATTATACAAAAAACCTAAGAGATGGAATACACTTCCTCTTTTAGGTTTCTACTGAAATCAAAATCTTAATAGCTATTCTAGATTTAAAAATAATGTAACCAGAGTTGGTAATTTTTAGTCTAGATAATTTCAATACAATGAGTAAAGTTAGATTCTATTGACACTGCTACGTTCAGCGATTGTTGTGTTGAGTATTATTTTTTTAGGCAATTTTGGTTCACAATTTACCACATTCTCTTCTACTAATTTAAAAGTTTCATGAGCCATCTCATAAATTGGAACATGAACAGTTGTTAAAGCTGGAGTTACAATTTGGGATTCATTAATGTCATCAAAACCAATTATTGAAAGATCGTTTGGCAAATCAAATCCTTGTTGCGTTAAAGTTTTTATAGTACTAATAGCTATGTAATCATCTTCACAAAAAATAGCGGAATGTTCAGAACAAAATTGAATAAATTGTGTTAATTTTTTATTTTCTATGATTCCATATTTCATAGATGGGAGTTGGAAACAATCAGAAGAATCAAGTGAAAAGCTATTTTGTTGGAGACAATCTTTAAAACCTTTGGAACGGTCTAAAAAATTGTCAATTCTAGGAGTTCCTATAATATAGCCGATTGACTTGTGACCATGATCAATAAGATATTGTGCTGCTTGAAAACCACCAAGATAGTTATTCATTATAATAGCATTACAATTTACTTTTGAGGCTAAGGTATCGATAACCGTAAAATTCTTAATGTTATTAGATAAAAGACTAATTTGATAAAAGCTAAGGTTCGTTCCAAGAATTACAACACCATCTGAAGGATCCTCTTTTTCAAGATCCAATAATTTTTTTACAATATTGTCTTTATTAAAAGTGACACGGATAAAAGCAAAATTTTTTTGATTGAATTGTCTAGACAACTCATTCGTAAGGCTATCAAAGAATGGAAGAGTCTCTATGGTGTCTGACGAGATAGAACTATCTGAAGGGATGACAAAACGAACACGTCCGGATAGTTGAGATTTTTTGCGTTTCTTTCTAAGTGGAGTATAGCGATTTTCTTGGGCAATTTTGATAATTTTTTCTCGGGTCTTCTCAGAAACACCAGGCTTTCCTCTTAGAGCAAGAGAAGCTGCCGATTTTGACACTCCAGATAATTTAGCGATTTGTTCTAATTTCATAGCCATAGTTTACTAAACTAAAATAAAAAAAGCAAAATATTAGTGAATTTAACTAGCAAAAATATTGAGGTACATGTAAAATATAAATATAAAACGGTTACAAACGGAAGGATATACTATGAATTTATTAAAAAAAATTAAAATAGGTTTTGCCCCCACAAGAAGAAATTTATTTAGTGCAGAGGCGGCAATCAAATATGCAAATTTAACTAGAGAAAAGCTTAATGAATTAGGTGTAAATTTTGTTGATATTAAAGAAATTAATGAGGATGGTCTTATTTTTGATGATGAATCAGTTAATTTAGCAGCAGAAAAATTTAAAAAAGAAAATATCGACGCATTATTCATTGCAAATGAGAATTTTGGAACGGAGTATGCTGTTGCTAGACTTGCTCGTAAACTTCAAGTTCCCGTACTATTATGGGGACCAAAAGATGAGACACCTGCACCTGATGGTTCTCGCTTACGAGATACTCAATGTGGACTGTTTGCAATTGGTAAGGTTCTTCGTCGGTTCAATATCCCTTTTACGTATATAAGAAATTCAGATATTGATGATCCATCTTTCAAGCGAGGGGTAGTTGATTTTATAAAAGTGGTCAATGTTGTAAAAACTTTTAAAAATACTCGTATTTTACAAGTTGGTCCACGTCCTTTTGATTTTTGGACAGTAATTTGCAATGAAGGTGAATTATTAGAAAAATTCAATATTCAACTCTCTCCAGTCCCAATAGGAGAAGTGGTTAACGAAATTAACCGTGTTAAGAACGAAGAATATGAAAAAGTTCAAAAAACAATTGATTGGTTTAAAGAGAATACTACTGTAGAGATTTCGATGAAGGATCTGGAAATGATTTCAGCTTTAAAAGTAGCCCTAAAAAACCTAGTCCGCTCATATGGATGTAATTCCGGAGTTATTCAGTGCTGGACGGAGCTTCAAAATGAAATTGGAATCTTACCATATGCTTCTTTATCCTTATTACAAGATGAAGGAATCCCATTCGTTTGCGAAACCGATGTTCATGGTGCAATTTCAGAGTTATTAGTTGAAGCTGCTTCATTGGGAGAAAATAAAGCAATTTTTGCTGATGTTAATTGCCGACACCCGTATAATTCAAATGGGGAACTATTGCAACACTTAGGAGTTTTTGCTTATTCAACTTCTGATGATAAGCCGGTATTACCACAGCGTCACTTTGTTTTTGATTATCCTGGTTCTACAGCCTTTAAGGCTATTGATGATGAATATACGCTATGCCGGTTTGATGGAGACCATGGCGATTATAGCCTTCTAATGGGGACGGCTAAATCAATTGAAGGACCATATAATCAAGGAACATATCTTTATTTAGAGTTTTCAAATCTTAATCGATTCGAATTTAAATTGGTAGAGGGCCCCTATATCCATCATGTTGCTGCAGTGCGAAAAAATGTTGTACCAATTCTTTATGAGGCTTGTAAATATATGGGTGTTACACCAGATTTTTATGACCCTATTGAAGAAGAAGTAAAGGGATATCTGAGAGGAGATATGGATGACTAAATCAACTATTAAAAAATTAGAAAAGCAGGCTTATGAAAGTCGTAAAATGGTATTAGATATGATATATAAAGCCGGTACTGGCCATATTGGTTCTGACTTTTCTTGTGCTGATATTTTGACAACCTTATATGGACATGTTTTAAATTTAACTCCTGAGAGTGTAAATAACCCTAATAGAGATCAATATGTACAGTCAAAAGGGCATGCTGTAGAAATTTTATGGGTAACTTTAGCAAATTACGGCTATATTGATAAGAAAGAATTAGAAACTTACTCTAAATTTAAAAGTCGTTTACTGGGGCATCCTAACAACGAAGTGAACGGAATTGAAATGAATACTGGTTCACTTGGGCACGGTTTAGGAGTATCTGTTGGTATCTCATTGGCTGGTAAGCTTGATGAAAAAGATTATAAAACGTATACTCTTCTAGGAGATGGGGAATTAGCAGAGGGATCTGTCTGGGAAGCTGCTATGGCTGCAAGCCAATATAAGCTATCAAATTTAACAGCAATTATTGATCATAATGGGCTACAAATTTCTGGTACAAACGAGCAAGTGATGACAAATGCTCCCCTTAAGGAAAAATGGGAAGCATTTGGCTGGTACGTTATTGAGGCAGATGGTAATGATATTTCCAGCTTGATTAATGCATTTTCTAACAATGAAAATGGAAATAAGCCGAAATTAATTATTGCTCCTACTGTCAAAGGTAAAGGAGTTGATTTTATGGAAAATCAGATAGGCTGGCATCATCGCGTACCAACAGAAGAGGAGTACATTATAGCTCAACAAGAATTAGATCGTAAGATTTTAGAATTAGAAGCGGAGGTATAAAATGGCTAAACAGTCTAATGCACAAGCTATGTGTGACATTTTATTACAAAATGCTAATCATGATAAAGATTTATTGGTAGTCACAAGTGATTCTCGTGGTTCAGGTAAAGTTGCTCCATTTGGTGAAAAATATCCTAATCAATTGGTAGAAGTTGGTATTGCTGAACAGAATTTAGTATCCATCTCTGCAGGACTTGCACATGCTGGGAAAAAACCGATAGCGATTTCTCCAGCTTCATTCCTGTCTATGCGATCTATTGAACAAGTTAAAGTGGATGTGGCTTATTCTAATACAAATGTCAAATTAGTTGGTATCTCCGGAGGGATTAGTTATGGAGCATTAGGGATGAGTCATCACAGCTTACAGGACTTTGCAGTTACTCGTGCTATTCCAAACCTTCAAGTTTTAGTACCAGCGGATGCCAATGAAACAAAAGCAATGTTTAAAGCATTACTTAAAAGTAAAAAACCTGCATATATTAGGCTAGGGAGAAGTGCAGTTCCTGAAGTCTACCCTACAGAGAACTACGACTTTGAAATTGGTAAAGCTGTTACTTTAAAAGAAGGAAATGATATTTCATTGATTGCAACTGGTGAAACTGTCCATTTTGCCTTAGAAGCTGCACTACTCTTAGATAAAGTAGGAGTATCTTCAGAAGTGCTCAATGTCCATACCTTGAAACCGTTTGATAATAAAACCGTATTAACTTCTAGCTTAAAAACAGGCAAAGTTATTACAATCGAGGAACACAGCATACACGGAGGATTAGGGGCAGCTGTTTCAGAGTCTCTAAGTGAGAAGACAGATGTAATACACAGAATTTTAGGGTTCCCTGATGAAGAGTTAGTGACAGGAACACCTTCAGAACTTTATTCATACTATGGATTAGATGCCGAAGGGATTGTTAAAAATGCGCAGGAGTTACTTGAAACATGAGCTATCAACTTATTATAGATCAATCAACGTCTGGTACAAAGCTTTTAGTTGTTGAAAAAGGGAAAGTCATAGAACGAAATGATTTATTTCACCAACAGATTTATCAAAACTCTGGGTGGGTAGAACACAATCCTTTAGAAATTTGGAATAATGTATATCAACTTCTAAATCAGGCGATAGACAAGTGGGGGAAGGAGAACGTCAAAAGTATTTCTATTTCGAATCAAAGAGAGACGATTTTAGCATGGGACAAAAAAACTGGACGGCCACTTTATAACGCTATTGTTTGGCAAGATAAGCGAACATCTAAAATAGTTGAACATCTGAAAAAAATAAATCAGGATAAAATAATCAAGGACAAGACTGGTTTAAAACTTGACACTTATTTTTCTGGTACAAAAATAAAATGGCTAATTGACAATATAAGTGGCTTAAAAAATAATCCGGACCTAGCGATTGGTACGATGGATAGTTGGTTAATTTATCAGTTGACCAATAAAAAAATTTTTGCAACAGATGCAACAAATGCTTGCCGAACCTTGCTTTATAATATCCACACAAAATCATGGGATAAACAGTTGCTAGATTTGTTTGGAGTTGATTCAGAAAATCTTGCGGAAATTTTACCAGCTGACAGTACTTTTGGAACTTTTATTGGAATCCCAATAAAAGGGGTTTTGGGTGACTCTCAGGCGGCACTATATGGCGAAAATTTGACAAACATAGGGGATGTGAAGGTTACTCTTGGAACTGGTTGCTCAATTTTAATGAATGTTGGAGAATCGTGTTCTTTTTCAAGCAATAAAATCATGACTACTATTGCTTGGGATGATAAAAGTGGTGTGACTTATGCCCTTGAAGGGATTATCCGGTCTTGTGGTGATTCTCTTAATTGGTTAACTAAAGTATTTAATTTAAAAAATATACCAGAATTGGCTAACAAGGCACTCTCTACCTCAGTTGATAATTCAAATCTATTTTATATTCCAAGCCCTCAAGGTTTAGCAAGTCCCTACTGGACAGATGAACTTCCAGGTGTTTTTTGGGGAACTACTCTTAATACCACACAAGAAGATTTTGGAAGAGCGATATTTGAAGCTATTATATTTCAAATAAAATTGGTACTTGAAACAATGGAAAAAGAGTCTGGAATCCATATTTCTCATATCAACGTTGACGGAGGGATCTCAAAAAACGATATTCTGATGAAGCAATTGGCTTCTCTTTTGAAAAGGCCTATTCACCGAGCTTCAGTTGAAGAACTTTCTGCTTTAGGTGCGATGAAAATTGGGCAAGAATACTCCCAACCCTTGAGAGACATGGAAACAATTCATCCTGATACGAAAAGTATACAAATGAACAAAAAGTATCATCAATGGAGTATATTGTTAGAAAAACTAATACATATTTAAATTACTCACTAGACAATTATTTTTTGCTTATAGAATGATTGACTTTTATACATAATTATAAAAGATATATCAAATTAAGGTGGAATATTTGTTCATTAAGTTAAATATTTAAAGATAAATCCGATAAGAAGAGGAACAAAAAAATGACCTTAAATTATGATTCAATTGAATATCTAAAATTAGTTGATAAATTTTGGCGTGCTACAAATTATCTTAGCGCAGGTATGATTTTCTTGAAATCAAACCCTCTATTTTCATTGACAGGACAACCTATTCAAAAAAAAGATATTAAAGCCAATCCTATAGGACACTGGGGAACTGTATCAGGGCAGACTTTCTTATACGCCCACGCTAATAGGTTAATTAGTAAGTACAATCAAAAAATGTTTTACATAGGAGGACCTGGGCATGGGGGGCAAGCCATGGTTGTTCCTTCTTACCTCGACGGAACATATAGTGAAGTTTACCCAGAAATTTCTCAGAACCTTCAAGGAATGACTGAACTTTTTAAACGTTTTTCATTTCCTGGGGGAATTGGTTCTCATATGACAGCACAAACCCCAGGATCTATGCATGAAGGTGGAGAATTAGGATATGCACTATCTCATGCTATGGGAGCTATACTAGATCAACCAGAACAAATAGCCTTTACAGTTATTGGAGACGGGGAATCTGAAACAGGACCTTTAATGGCCGGATGGTACAATAATAAATTCATCAATCCTAAGAATGATGGAGCAATCTTGCCAATCCTTGATCTTAACGGCTTCAAGATATCAAATCCAACGCTTTGGGCAAGAACTTCAAATGAAAATATAGCCCAGTTCTTTGAAGGGTTAGGATATTCCCCACGCTTTATTGAAAATGATGATATTCATGATCATATGGCATACCATAAAAAGGCAGCAACAATTTTCGATCAAGCAATCGAAGATATTTATAAAATTCAGACAGACGCACGAGAGAATGGAAAGTATGATGATGGAACGATTCCAAAATGGCCTGTGATCATTGCCCGTCTTCCAAAAGGATGGGGAGGCCCATCAGTAAATGAAGAGGGACTCCCCATTGAAGAGTCCTTCCGTTCCCATCAAGTTCCATTACCTTTGTCTTCTCAAAATTTGGATAGTCTTCCTAAATTTGAGAATTGGTTGAATTCTTATAAACCTGAAGAACTTTTTTGTAAAGATGGTTCTCTAAAAAATGATATCAAATCTATTATCCCTAAAGGAGAGTTGCGAATGGCAGCTAATCCTGTAGTTAATGGAGGAATTGATGGTTCAAATTTAACTCTTCCTGATTGGAAAAAATATGCCAATGATGTGACTGATGATAAGAGGGGGAGATTACAGCCTATTTTAAAAGATAATATGGATATGAATGTTTTATCAAAATATTTTTCTGATATTGTAAAATTAAATCCCAAACGTTTCAGATTATTTGGTCCCGATGAAACAATGTCAAATAGATTTTTTGAAATGTTTAAAGTAACCAATAGGCAATGGATGGGGGAAATTAAATATCCGAATGATGAAAAAATATCTCCAGAAGGACGTATAATTGATTCACAGTTATCTGAACATCAAGCTGAAGGTTGGCTAGAAGGGTATACACTCACTGGACGAACCGGCGTGTTTGCATCTTATGAATCATTCTTGCGAGTGGTTGATTCTATGTTAACCCAATATTTTAAATGGATTAGACAAGCTAGTGAACAAAACTGGCGTAACGACTACCCCTCATTAAATGTCGTTTCAACCTCCACGGTATTCCAGCAGGATCATAATGGATACACTCACCAAGACCCAGGGATGTTAAGTCATCTGGCTGAAAAAAAATCTAATTTTATTAGACAATACTTGCCAGCAGATGCTAATACATTACTGGCCGTTTTTGAACGTGCTTTTAGTGAACGTTCAAAAATAAACCATATAGTGGCTTCTAAGCAACCTCGCCAGCAATGGTTCTCTGTTGAAATGGCTGAGTTTCTTGCGACCAACGGACTATCAACAATTGATTGGGCATCAACAGCAAAAGAAGGAGAAGAAGTTGACATAGTTTTTGCCTCCGCAGGTGCGGAGGCAACCATTGAGACTCTAGCAGCCTTACACTTAGTTAATAATGATTTCCCACATGTGAAATTCAGATACGTGAATGTGGTAGAAATTGGAAGACTCCAAAAGAAAAATGGGTTTCAAAATGATGATCGCCAGCTGACAGATGAAGCATTTTATAATTATTTTGGTAAACCAAATACACCTGTCTTGTTCGGTTTTCACGGATATGAAGATTTAATTGAGTCCATCTTTTATCAACGGAAACACTTTGGTTTAAACGTTCATGGCTATCGAGAAGATGGGGATATTACTACAACTTATGATATTCGAGTTTACTCTGAACTTGATCGCTTCCATCAAGCCATCGATGCAGTTAAAATATTGATGGAAAAAGAAGTGATCAGAGAAGTGGAAGGTGCCAAATTTATTTTATCAATGGAAGAAATACTAAAACGCCATTTTGAACTCACTCGAAATGAGGGAATTGATCTCCCTGAATTCACAGATTGGGAGTGGACATCCTTAAAAATACTCTAATGTTCCCAACCAAACATGCCATTGGTCTCGTTTCAGATACGGGAGTGGAGTTGCTCATTCACATCGGAATTGATACTGTTCAATTGGATGGGAAACATTTTGAATCCTTTATTCAACAAGGTCAGAAAGTGAAAAAAGGAGATTTGCTTGTTAAGTTTGATATAAAAGCCATTCAAGCTGAGGGATACAGTACACAGGTCCCAATTATCGTAACCAATACCCCCGATTACTTGGATGTTGTTGCAACAGACCAACAAATCGTTCTTCCGAACGAACGTTTAATCAGTGTCATTGCTAATCACAACTAACCATCAATAATAAATTATTAAAAAATATAAACACACAAAGGAGAACACATGACATTTCAATCAGATTTCTTATGGGGAGGCGCTACAGCTGCTAATCAATTTGAAGGAGCATTTTTAGAGGACGGGAAAGGCTGGTCTACAGCTGATACTGCAAAATACTTTCCTGATTCTGATAAAGAGGCAATGGAGTCTTTAATGGATTCAATGACCACAGAAAAAGTTGAATTCGCAAAAAACGATAAAGAAGGTATCTACCCAAAACGTTATGGGATTGACTTCTACCATCATTTTAAAGAGGATATTGCCTTGTTTGCGGAAATGGGTTTTAAAACTTTCCGAATGTCTATCTCTTGGCCCCGTATTTTTCCAAACGGTGACGAATTAGAACCTAATGAAGCAGGGCTTAAATTTTATGATCAAGTTTTTGATGAATTGTTAAAATATAATATTGAACCTCTCGTTACGATGTCTCACTATGAATTTCCTCTTGGTCTAGCTTTAAAACATAATGGGTGGGAAAGTCGAGAAACAGTCGCTCATTTTGAACGCTATGCTCGTGTTATCTTGAACCGTTATAAGGATAAAGTGAAATATTGGTTAACTTTCAATGAAATCAATATTGTTGGAATCACGGGTTACTTAAGTGGAGGGATCCTTGGAGATAAGACTCAAAACATGATGCAGTCTCAATTCCAAGCGGCTCATCACCAATTTTTAGCCAGTGCTTTAGCGGTAAAAGCTTGTCACGAGATTATTCCAGATGCAAAAATTGGTTGTATGCTTGCTCGAATGGAGGCATACCCAGAAACCTCTAATCCTTTAGATGTAATGGCTGCGATTGATTCAGATCATGGAAATCTTTTCTATAGTGATGTTCAAGTTCGAGGCTATTATCCAAGTTATATTAAAAAAGTTTTCAAAGATCACAATATTCAACTTAAAACAGAACCTGGAGACGATCAACTGCTCCAAGAAGGAAAAGTGGATTTCATGTCCTTCAGTTATTATATGAGTTCTATTGCTTCATCTTCTGACGAAGGGGAGAAAATCGGTGGAAACTTTACAACCACCAAGAAAAACCCCTACTTAGAGTCAAGTGACTGGGGATGGCAAATTGACCCTATGGGGCTTCGCATCACTCTTCATAAACTCTATGACCGTTATCAAGTCCCACTCTTTGTCGTTGAAAATGGGTTAGGCGCTCATGATACCGTGGAGGCAAATGGCGAAATCCATGATACCTACCGGATTGACTATCTCCGTGAACACATCAAACAAATGGGATTAGCCATTGATGAGGGGGTAGATTTAATGGGGTACACTCCTTGGGGATGTATTGACTTGATTAGTGCAAGTACAAGCGAGATGAGCAAACGTTACGGTTTTATCTATGTAGACCAAGACGATGAAGGTAACGGGAGCTTGAAACGATCTAAGAAAGATTCCTTTAACTGGTATAAGCAGGTAATAGCTTCTAATGGTGAACAAGTTTAATAATTAAAAAAGGTCTCCTATAAGGAGATTTTTTTTTAATTATCAAACTAAAATAATATATAGTTCATTAAAAAAGAACTAGAGAAAGAATATGAAAATCAAAAAAATTTTAAACAATAACGTTGTAATAGCTACAGATTTCAATCAACGTGAAACTGTCATTATGGGCTTGGGATTAGGATTCAACAAATCTATTGGAGATTTAATAGAAGAATCAAAGATAGAAAAAACCTTTGTCCTAAAAAATGATAGCACAGGTATTGATTGGATGAATGTCTTAGCAGAAATTCCTGTTGAAATTCTAGAATTATCAATAACTGAGCTTGCCAAGGCAGAAAAATTATTAGAAAAAAATTTTTCCGACAGTGTTTTGATTGCACTAGCGGACCATCTTAATACTGCAATTCTGCGTACAAAAGAAGGTGTTACCGTTAGGAATTTTTTGTTGTGGGATATTCAAAGCTTCTTCCCTACAGAGTTTTTTTTAGGAAAGCAAATTCTTTTTGATGTGGAACAAAAATTTAATCTGATCCTTCCAGAAGACGAGGCAAGTTTCTTAGCGATGCATCTGATTAATGTGGAATGTCAACAGTAAACTAGACAAAAAAATAAGAGGTGTTTTTTAAACATGTTGAGCTCTGAGTTGAGCAGGCGTTTTGTAATTCAGGGTACTGTGTAATCGCTTATTATTCCACCAGTGCACAAAGTCGAAAGTTTTTGCTTTGAGCTCCTCCAGCGTTTCAAAGTGCTCTTGATAGACGAATTCAGCCTTAAAGGCCTTGTATGTTGATTCAGCTACGGCATTGTCATGAGGCGTCCCTTTGTGGCTTAGGGAGCGTTGTATGTGGAAGGCAGACAGAAACTCTTCAATTTTAGTGTTATCAAACTCCTTAGCTCTGTCTGTGTGAAACATCTGGATTTTGGAACAGTCATAAGGAATAGTAGATAGCGCTTCTTGAACAAGTTCTGCGC
>JAAAKD020060267.1:0-15512 GCA_010014825.2 Danaus melanippus
GCACCTTAATTCATGATTGGTCGCCAGCATTGCTAAAATTCTATCTCAATGCTTTCCAGATGACTCTCCCAGATCAGAGTAATTTAGTAAGATGGGGTAAAGGTACCGAAAAAACTTGCTATATCTGCGGAAAGGCAGTTGGCACTGCTAAGCATTTGCTGGTGGGATGTAGGTTACTCCTGGATAGCGGTCAATACTCGCGTCGTCACGATAGGGTTCTAGAAATCATACGTGAATCGAGTCTCTCGGTAGTCAGAGCGCAAAGAAAAATAATCACAAACGAGCGATCAGTAAGTTTTGCGAGAGAAGGCACTAGGGCTACAAAATCAAGAGTCAAATAATACCTATGTACTATATAACATGAAATAAAAATGGGTTTTCTATTAAGAAATGAAGACGTATTCTACTTAGAAATGAAGACATAAAAGTTATATTAACCTCTTTTCGATCTGACTATAATAATGTTAATTGGAAAATCACAAAAAAGTCGTCTTCCCGCTAACAAAAAGGTCGAAGGTCAATCACATATAGTAAATCAACCAAACATATTTTATCTTAAAACACGTCATTCTTCCAATACATTTACAATTGATAAAAAAATTGTAACTTAAAAAACAGTATGGTCTATCCCTGTCAAGAAATCAAAGTCCTTAATAATATACATAATTATTTTAAATTAATCATCTTTCGTGTAAAATTAAACTTATTTTTTTTCCTTATAGCGTTTTAGTCAATAATACTTATTCTCTTGTAATATGATATTAATAACTGGTATTTATAGAAGAGAAAGGTTTCAAGAGTTAATTACTCACCAAAAAAAACAGCGCACTTCAAAATGTAGCACATTCTCTTTAAAACTTATTGAGTAAGATGACAGAAAAAGTTTCACAATTAATACAAAATAAACTTTATTTTTAGACACGACATGCTTACGCTACATGTATTGATGTACTGATGTATTCTAACAAAGTTATTACAATGATCATTTAAATAAGCTCGTAAGAATCACATAATTGGGAAATTCAGTATTGTTGTAAACATAAACCGCTTTGAAACTTAGTAAATAGAACACAATAAACAACATTTTCGTTACGTTCAAAATAATATTTTAAAAAATCAATAAGATACTAGCGTGTGCCCGCGACTACGTCTGCAACAGAACAGAATTGGAAACACAGCTGACCGGCAGAACTATTCCGCTTTAAAGAGAGGAAATAAATAGATTTTGGATTTCTTTGAGCATTTTTTTTTTTGTGAAACGAATGGAAAGTATCCTATGTCCATCTCCTGATTCTAAACTACCTCCTCACAAATTTCCAATCAAATCTGTACTGCCGTTCTTGAGTCATAAATAAGGTAACCTATTCAGCTTTCTTTTATATGTATCTTCTTCTACCTGGCAATTTCCCAGCTTAAGCCAGGGTCTGCCTTACAACATGTTGTGAATAGTTTTTGGCTAATTGTTTTTACGACCGGCCGCCTGCCTGACATCAACCCTCTTAGGATAATATTCAATACTGATGAACATAATGCCAAGCAAAATTAAAATACACCCAGTCGAAATTTATAAAGGAAACAAAGGAAAAAAAATTGACGAATTAAAAACCTCCTCTTTTAAAGTCGGGTAAAAGGATCTCGAGTCAATACTTGCTATACAAAGAATTCTTAAAACTTGGACTTGCTTTATAAGACTTTATTTGGTTTATTTTCTTTCAACCTAATTCCTATTTTTAAATGTTCATCTTTAAATATATACATAATGAGATCGCTGAAACCTCTGAATGTGACTGAATTTCATTGAGATTTTGAGAGGAAACCTCTCATCACTCAATGGATTCACCGTGCGGGTGCCGGGTCCATCGTTACAGGGAGAGGAGCTTCAACAGTGCCTGGGACTTGCGACCCAGGTGTAGGTTTAAGGGGCCAAACGTACAAAGTCATTCAAGACGAAGATTTTTTCACTAAAATGAGTGGAATACTATACTGGCGATCAATGCTATCCATGGAGATGATCTCGACAACGGAATGTACGATCGAGACGAGGTTTTATGTTCGACAGACCAGTTATCTGGTGTGGGTTTATAGAAACAATTATATATTACAAAAATATCAATTTTAGATCCGGTAAACGGAACCAATGTCCAAAAAACTGTTCGATACTGATACGATGAGGTCAATTAACTCACTTTGCACTGACAAGCATATTTTTTTAAGAGTAAATTTCGAAACTGCACCTCCCAATTCATAAAGACGACAAGGAACAGAAAACGCTCAAAAAACCTAACATTACTTTCAAGCATTAGCCAAAACATTCACTGTAGATATTTCAGTAGGTACATATTATATCCCAAAATTAATGCAAAAACTTTTAGCTTTTGTATTATAAACAAAATATGGGGTTTTACTAAATTATTTTTTGAATAACAGTTATATTCTTAATCAAGTAATACAAATAAATATTATATTAAATTCGCAAGAGATTCATATCTTTGAGTATATGTATAGAGCGCAGAAGATTTTTTTTATTATTTTTATGCTAAGGCTTCAATCGCACTGGATTAGTGAAATATTTAGTCAATGTGGACGTTTTTATTTGTTAGACGAATTATGTTCCTGAGTTCTATGTGGAAACACGAAGGAGCTTGTCGAAGAGTATTAAATTACGTCTCTTCAAAATAGAACCTATTAGAAAATGGCATTTTAGGATGATCTTTGATAGGAAGAGTATTTTTTTTTTGTGCATACGGAGAATTAGTAAAGGTTAAAATTCTAGTTTATTGATCGCTAATCATTTCTTTTATCAGCAATTTTGGTACAGCGGATGCGGTATTTAGTAGGTAGTAGGTGTAGGTAAAAATCATTAATAATTTCAAAAAGGTATACACATATAAGATTATCATGAATTAAGATAAAGAAAACCTTTTTTTTAAGAGAATAATTATACATTGAAATTAATTGAAAAGAAACTAAAATTTTTCGGATTATACCGTGTCTGTTTTATTATTGTAAAAGGTACATACTCCCGAATTTCGGTTACTTTACAGCAACCGTGATCGCGGGCACACGAGATAAAAATACATTCACATATCAGATAACAATTAGTTTCATTTAAATGAATACTTGTCAAAGCCTTATATTTTACAAATTTTAATTCTAGGACTTTTTTTTTATTAAATACGTCTAAAAAATAATTTTTATATATTTATTTTGTGCTACAAAACAATACGACTTAAATTACAAAAAAGGGACGCCATTTTGTGAAACGTCTAATGAAATAAACGTAAGCTTTGACATATTGTGTGCTATGCTTATCATCAGCACGTTGCTTGGAAACGAGTTTTGTCAATGTAGAACTTCAAAATATATTACAAAAGACTAGAAAAGACCAGCTCTCGACTGCATCATGAGCGGTGACACGATATACGAAGCACCCAGGAAATTAAATGTCTCGAAAATGAGAGTCCACGACTATTTATACGGTATGTGACTGCTTTTACGGAATATAGCCGTATCCGTAAAAGTTGCCTTGTTGAATTAAGGTGTTAGTTTTTATAAACAATTAATGCTATCGTAATTATGGTTATAACGAATTTTTGATGAAAAATTTCTTTAAGCGCCCTTGACTTGGGAGTAAGCTGGTGAATACGAGACGAAAGTGTTAAGAAAGGCGAGGCGAATGAAAGTGAGAGGGAGGTATAAGTTAGTGAAGATAGGTAGAGAGAGTGTTACGATTCATGGATCATTTTTATCGCCGTCATTATTATAATGGATGGATGGCTGGATGGATGGATGGATGATTATTATGTTTCAGAAAGAAAAATTGAATGAATATATAAAATGAATCATTATTAAATTATTTAATCTGTTATAAGAGGATGAGATATTAGTAAATGTAGAAACTATTAAAACTATCCTCCAATACTTGGTTCAGATAAAAGGGCTGAGAAAAGGTTCGTATATGACTGTAGGGGCAAGAGAGAGCAGTGCTCGCGCACATTTTCTTATAAGCATCATTTCTTGGCCATTGCATGAAATATATTTATATATATATAAACATATGCATATACATATTACATATAGATGGAGAGCAAGAAGTTTTACTTCAGTCGTGTGGTTTAAAGCACACTGGTTTAATTTTTTGTTTTTTGTAACTGAGAATTACCTAGTTAAAGTTATTTATTGTATTCTGAGGATTATTTTAATGTCATAGTAATAATTGATTTGTCAATATTATTATAAATTGTTCAGATTCCACTTACATCGTATCCGGAGCGAGGGACTACGCTCGGACCGCGTTCAAAGCTGCCATGGCTTCCGCGCAAGTGGTTTGTCTGTTCACAGAATTATAGAAGTAAGGTTTAATAGATATAAATAACCAATGTGATCTCTTGTTGTAACGAAATGCACAAAAAATTTAACAAAGTTTTCCTGATACTACCCATTTTTTATTACTTCATATCATTATCTCGAAGTCTCTTGATGCACTTCCATCTCGACTGTCGATCACGCTAAAGAAACCATAGCGTCGAGATCATGAAACGAAACCTCTAAGCATTCAATGGATTCACCGTGCGGGTGTCGGGTCCATCGTTGCAGGGAGAGGAGCTTCAACAGTGCCTGGGACTTGCGACCTAGGTGTAGGTTCAGAGCCCCTATCTAACGCGCGATAAACGCTCACCTCCACCGTCCAAGCTCCTCTCTCTACCTAAACAAATTTGGAAAGAATCTACTAAGGCTGCTTTTAAAGTACGAATATAAAATAATAAAAAGTACGTAGTAGCCAAACAATTTAGTTAGGTTTAAGTGAGTGCACGCGTCTTAGATATCAAAATACATACACAGATAAAGATAAAACAAAATATATATAAACTCTTTTCGTTTTGTCCCAAATAAAATTAACATGTAGAAAATACTTCTTGAACACTCTTTGTAGAAAATTCTTATCAAGCGTTTTCCGTTTCTCATTAAATAGCTTTCATATATAAAATAAGGTGTGAAGGTATTAATGAAAAACTTGGGTTGTGATACTGATTATTATTAGGGCGAAATAACAGACGAGGCAACGGGAACGAGCTAGTATGAAATATACATTATTTTTTATGAGAAAAGTGGCAAACGAGCAGACTGACTTCTTGAAGGGCAGTAGTCACCGTCGTCTATGGACATCTATAACATCTCCTATGTATCGTTGCCAACCTTGGTTATTGAAAAACAGGGAGAGGAGGGAATAAGGAAATGGCAGGAAAGGGTGGGAATAGGAAAAGGGCAACCCACTCTCTCACTCATAGGACGAAACGCAGCTATTAAAGACTACTTCACACCGATCTTCTGTGAGAAGGTGGTTTATCCCCGGTCGAGCAAGCCCTTGTTCGAGCTGTAGTAACTGACAACAGCTAGGCTCTACCACGTTAAAAAATATAAGCTTAATTCATTATAGGTCATCCAACCGGTGTACAAGACAATGTTCTCCGAGCTGCGCCAGTTCCCTAGAATGCAAGTCGGTAAATACATATTCATGAAGTCTATTTTTGTATCTCCACGGGAAGGTACATAAGGGTACATGAGTGAGTCGACTCTACCATACGTACTCCTGAAACCAAGTTATCCTAAACAGAAATACTTTGCAGTCTTTGGTACTTTGAAACTTATTGTTTCTTTATTTGTCTCTTAATGGCAAAGAAACTATTTGGTCAATTTGAATTTTTTACATTAGCTATATACAATGGCCATAGTGAAGTTATATTTTGACGTACAAGTAAATCTTGTAAACAAGAAATAAATTAGAGGTGGCATACAGGATTTTTATAATTGATGTATTGCAAAAGTGTTTGTGAACATTCTAATTGTTTTTAGTGTACCACCCCAACTGTCGTCTGCCCGGGCATATAGATCGCTCGTACAGGGCATATTTGGAGAGAACTCGAGGAGGAAAGGCCGAACCACCCCAGCTTGGAGGAAAAGATCGCTTCAAATTCTCTGCCGTGTAAGATCTTCCTTAGATACAATACCAATTAGTATGAATTTTGGGGGCTATCTTTTTGTTGGCATTATCGAATATACTTAAAAGAAATATTTGTTTATTGTTTGTAAGTTTTAAGCCTGATAGCTATAGTTCTATTGACGTTTCTCATTCATGGGGATCACAGCATCAGGTGTATTAATATTTCATATGTGTTGTAGTTGTTTTTCTTTGTTACAACAATTTCTGATTTCTAAATCCCTCTTTTTTGACATTCTCATCTGTTTCAACCTTCTCCATGAGAAGAGGTCTCTGCTCAGCAGTGGGCTTTGATAGGCTGATGACTGACTATGACTATCTTTTCAGACCTAAAAAGCTTCTAAATCTCAAAAGCGCGACCCCTGATTTCCACCCCACCACCCCTCGTCAGCCGCCGAGCAGCTCAAAGCCACGGAACAGAGGCACGCAGAGTTTGTACCGGTAGGAACTAACATCATAAAATTCTTTACCCAAAACAGAAAGTCACTGCTCCAATTATTAATTATTATTATTAATAGTTTTGAATGAAGTACTAAAAGAAACTGTGAAAAACGAAGATTTACTTTATAATAGTCAATGGATTTAAGACTTCGTGAACTTTTATCGAGAGTTCCTTACGTTCTGTTGTTAGTACTAACAAAGGTTGTTTAGGTGTAGAGTGATCGCAATTCTTCTATAAAATAGAAAAAAATTAAGTGTCAAGAAAGAACGCAGTTCCTTTTGAAGGATCAACTCGGTTTTCAAAGAAATATCCACACTTTAATATCGACCGTTCAGTTTTACATGTCATCGCTAACTGCCCACTCGTCTGATATCAGAGGGACAGTTGTCATACTCAAATGACAAGTGTCACTCCGATATTTGACGTTACAAAATATATTATGATTGACAATCTATGGTATCGAGTTACACAATAAATTATCGATTCTTACACTTTCAGTTAATTAGTGAAGGACTTGTTATAAAATTTTATTATTTTAAAAATATCATATATATCGGCCCAATTACTATCATTTGAATAATCAATAATTGAGGGTAGTTGCAATTATCAGGTGTCACCCGAATAACCACCTAGTCTAGTCTCGCTCGAGCCATCAAAGGGATCGGACTTCGTCGAAGTGAGGTATTCGTCCAACCGGCTGCGAGGTTACCTTCATTAGCCTCAGGGCCTGACGACAGACGAAAAGAAAAGCATAAGTGACGTCAGTTAGACTGACGTTTTTTTTGTTTTTGATGTCGCAGGGAAACTCTTTTTACGAGTCGTCCAACCGGTCCTGGTGGGAACGGAAGGGATGTGTGAGCCTCTGCCAGGGCAGGCCCCTAATCACTAAAACCACTGCGAAAGCCCTCGACCGTTATGTCGGTGTACGCCGGATCTGTCAGCGACAGGGCACACCAGCGACTGGCCGGTCCTGGCAAAGACCGGACTTACTCCCTCGGAGAAAGGGGGCAATCCCGGATGCTGACGTTACTCTTTTAAAACACAACCAAGCTCTTCTCCGACATATATATTTTTTATTAATATTAAAAAATTAACCAGCAGGCTCAACTGCATTATAATACAACCAGGAATAACGGTCATATTGTTTGTATAGCGAGTCATCAGCTCAGACTATACCTTGGGGTCCGGACGCCAGGCCCGCAGATAATGCTCTGGAGACACCAGAGGTTATGTACCTTGACGCCTTGCAGTGGGGTGAGTAAAATATTTTAGGTAAAGAGAATTAAGCTAAGTTAAACTTTTAACGCAACCTTCTCGGAACTCGCGTGAGAAGTTTCACTTTTAAAAAAAAGTTTTTAAGTGGCTGTCAAAAGATGATTTTTTATTCTACATGACCATGTTACTCTTGACAAAAGAGTTCTCTTCGACATTGCCCTGAAACTCGATGATCCAAGAGATTAATTTCACATCACAAAACTTGTTTAAATCTTATTTTTTAGGGCATTCTAATTAATATGACCATTTATATCACCAGGTCCTGGATGTCCATACCGTCTCGGCGACCTACCAGCCGATTTCCATACAACGGAAATAATTAATAAGTGAATACATTTTAAATATTTTTTATTAGAGTAATTGAGTTTTGAGATATATATAATGCTCGTGTCACAATGTTCGTTCCCGTACTCCTCCGAAACGGCTTGACCGATTCCCATGCAATTTTGTGAGCATATTGAGTAGCTCTGAGAATCGGTCAACATCTATTTTTCATACCTCTAAATGATAAGGGTTAGGTTAAATGAGGTCAATTAATATATATATTTTTTTAATTTTCGGACGATTTTTTTTTTACAATGTAGCATAAAAATATACATAATACCGAAAATTTATACTTTTTATCACCAAATCCCTAATTGTTTATATGGCAAAACAACGTTTGTCGGGTCAACTACTATATTTACATAGTCCCTAAAACTTAGTTTCATCAAAAATCACACTTTATTCATTTTTCTACGTAGAACCCATAGTATTATGTATGTGCCTTAATCAAACGTCATATCGTACTGTCACTCTATATTATATATGTGCAGAATGCGCCACGCTAGAAAATGGACTGAGATCGTGGAGAAGGGCCAGTTCCCAAATTTCATGAAGAAACAAAATGCCATCATCACGGACATTGAAACTAAGGATTGGATATTTAGAGAAGCGGTTAGAATCTAACTCTTTTGACTCGCAAATTTAATACGATGTAGGTTATCTAATAGATTAACAAAATGCTTTATTAATACGACTAAGGTTTTTACTAAAATGATCTCATCTACAATATTTTTACCAAACGACAATAAGATGAGACGAGATGTGAATGTCTGATAGTCACGTTACGTCTGCTCGTGATCATGGTCGTTGAAAAGTATCAAAAACGTTAGGAGTATGTAGTTTTTTTTATAACAAAATAAGCGTAATAATCCGAATAATATTAGTTTCATTTATATATAGCTTCCAAATATACAAGAAATTATATTTTTGTTAAATATTCAGGAGATAGACGAACTCCAAGATATCCGCCTGGCGCTCCTAAATAAGTTGAAAGCTGAGCAGCAGCAGAAGAGGAACAGTCGCATCAGCACCAAGCTGGCCAAGCTATGGGCGGACAATAAAGACGCGATGGAACAAAAGATCGACAAAATACGACGGACGAGGGACAGAGGTTTTTTATTGATAATAATCCTGTCACATGGACATTTTCTATATTAAAAAAAAATAATAATAATTTAAGCCCATCAGAGCCCACTGCTGAGCACAGGCCTCTTCTCACATGGAGAAGGTTTGAGTGTTAATCACCACGCTTGCTCAAGACGGGTTGGTGATTACAAACTTATAATTGGGAAAATATAAGTCCAGGTTTCCTCACGATGTTTTTCTTCACCGTATGTCAGTGGTGTTTAAATACTCTTAGAAAGTACATATGACTCGGAAAAATCACATTTGTACTTGCCGGGATCGATACCGCGCCCTCATGCATGTGAGGCGGGCCTTTAACCTCTAGGCCACCACTAACTTGATTTTCTAGGTACATTAACTTCTAGTAATTGAGCTTCCAAGGTCATATTTTTGATGTCCAAAATATTTTTTTTGATTACAAAGTACCATTTTTAATAGGGAACAGTGAAAAAGCCTGAGCCCAAAAACTATGTTCTTTATAATTAGATAGATAGGTTGAAAATGATTAAATATAAAATTTCAAAATAATCATCGCCGTGTCTTGATAGTTGCTGATTTGATTTTATTAAAAAAATATTTACTCCTCTAGCTATCGCCTACGGTTTTGCCCGCATTTTAAACCCGATTGATGTTATTTATCATCTTTATACAATTTTATTCGATCGAGGAAAGTCCTACAGTTAGATATACAAGTAGTTAAAATTTACTGGCTCGGGACAACGCACTTTCTATTAAAAAAAAATTCAATTCGGCCTTTCTTTGATGGACTAACATCCTAACAAATATTGAATTAAGAAATTAATTCGTTTTGTTGTTGGATAAAAAGCTGTAAAAGTTTCTTCTCATGACATACCCTACCTGCTAGAGAATTTCCCATCAAAATCGATCTAGTCATTCGGTGGTTAGCTAGCACGAATAGGTGAGAGAAAAATTTTAAACGTTGCATTTTTGAAGAAAAAAAGATGTTACTATGAAATAATACACAGAAAACACTATTTATTTTATTAGTAGGTATTAATAGAAAGCGGTATCCATTTATTCCGATAGGTAGCAAATAATATTTAATATGCTCATAATAGGTTTCCTCACGATGTTTTCCTTCACCGTATGTCAGTGGTGTCTGAATACTCTTAGAAAGTACATATGACTCGGAAACATCACATTGGTACTTAATAGGTTTCAAACCCGCACCCTTATGGACAAGAGGCGGGCCTTTAACCTCTAGGCCACCACGACCACCATTGAAATCACCAACTCGTCTTGAGCAAGCGTGGTGATTAATGCTCAAATCTTCTCCATGTGAGAAAAGGTCTTTGCTTAGCAGTGCGCTCTGATAGGCTGATGATGATGATAATAAGTGAACACTGTCACTCTACCCGCATAGAGTATTCCGTCTCTCATTCAATAACCATTGCAATTGAGTAAAATTATTATTGAAAAACTATTAACACCCTGTATGTAGTGTGACGACTCCCAATACAAACTAGGGGTAAGCCTTAAATTAATTTTCACGTTAATAGTATAAGTGTAATACAGAACTCAGGAAGTTAAGTTCCCGAGGACGAGGTCAAAGAGCGGTGGAGTCTGAGCACGCGCCACTGGCGAGACTGGGATACCGTGCTAACCGCAGACATGCTGAGATAATTTATGACCCGTCTTTACTTGGTAACTTATCATACTGATCTCATAGTACAGAATTAATGTAAGAAATAATGGTAGAGAGGAGCTTGGACGGTGAAGGTGAGCGTATAATGCGCGTTAGATGCAGACCCCTTAAACCTACACCTGGGTCGCAAGTCCCAGGCACTGTTGAAGCTCCTCTTCCTGCAACGATGGACCCGACACACGCACGGTGAATCCATGGAATGATTCATTGATTCATTCATTGCATTAAACAGCCAAATAAAAAGTAAATACTCCAGAAGTTCAAGGTTAATTGCTCGTTCCCATGGAGATTTCTTTTTGTATTTTCTATTTGAATTTTTTGAGCATCCCCTGGCATTATTGTCAAATGACTCTCCGTGATAGATACCTTTACGTAAGTCTATGTACACGTTAGTTGTATTTAAAAAGATATTTTATTCCAGCATGGTTCTTTTTTAGGAGCTTTAATACGAAAAAACTTCATTTAGTTAATAGGAACGTAAATCTAAATAAGGTTTTGATTCACAGACCTAAGTTTGAGGGTTGTGAAATTTTTCTTCACAGTTAACGAGGACCATAGAAAATTAGCAGAACCACCCGCGTGGCTGGAGCAGTGCGGGCAGAACCTCACAAAATCCTGTTCAGGACATCACCTGCCGCGTGACGTCACACAACTCTGCGAGCGAGAGACCAAGTGGAGCGAACAGTTCTTGGCGAATTTACACTCCGACCTTAAGAGTAAGTCAACTTGTACTGGTGTTTGTTTATGTTCGAGTATGTTCGGGTATTTTCGGGTATGATCATATACGATAATTAAGTATCAAAATTAACTTTCACTAAAAACTGTAAAAGAAACAAAAGAGGAGCGTAAATATAAATAAAATTAATGATTTCTGATTAAATTATTTATAATAATTTAAATTGTGATGCACTTAATCATTTTAATTTTAACGTTCTTCTGATATTAATCGGGGATTCTTATGATAGTTAACTAGCGCCCTCTGTATGATATTGTAACTAACCCTCACCTAAATAAGTCACCTTTGAATATTATAAATAGGATGTAAGTGCTAGACTGGGGATTCTGGTACGAGTTGTGGAGCTATAAACATCAAGTGGAAGTGCTGCCTAAATTATTTCTAACAATACATACTCTCGAAGTTATGGATTACTTTCAGCAACCGTGATCACGAAATCCTGGTGAAAATCACGGTTGCTGGTTAAAATAATAAAAATTGCGTAGAAAATCCCACAACATTATTTTAATTGAATGAACACTTGCGAAAGTCTTAAATCATATTAATATTCTTGATTCAATCATAACGCTTACTTGTTAAGTTCATATACCAAAAGCTAAGAGGTTTTCTTTAATAAAAATCGTCATTTATATATATAACAGCTGGTCTTACTGATTGTGATGGAAATTTATTCAGAATTATAATGTAATCTATATAACAATGATGGAAATATTATCATAGAAGCGAGACTCGGTGCTGCGAAAATAACAGCCGGTCCACTGCGGGTGCTCCGCCCCCGTCAGCTGCCGACCATCGCTCGACCTCCCACGCCGGAAGTGGAAGGAGTTGAAGACGATCTCGAATCAGCGCACCAGGCGGCGCTGGTTCTGCAAAAAGTAATACGAGGCAGAGCTGTGCAGGTCTTGGTAAGTATTGACTCTGTTTTAACAGACTGCAGCAATAATAAACAGAAGAATATTGAAAACGTTAAACTGATCAATACTATATAATATACTGGGATTAAATATAATTCTTACATAGAAATATTTTGTGAATATATTCAGCTTTACATGGGTTATTTGAGTATCAAATTTTGGTGACATCCCTAAATATCCTGGATTTATTCGGAGTCCGAAAAAAATTTAGGAAATTCTTTGTTTTGTATCTCTTGGTTGAACTACTTATTTTGGTAAAACTGCTAACTAGGATTAAGGACATATAAAAATACTTTCTTAACTTGTAATTTAAAAAAATAAAACTATACAGAAGATGACCACTGATGGCAGTAATGACATTTAAGACTTTGGCGAGTATTCATTTAAATGAAACTAATATTTTCGGTTTACTACGTGTTTAGACTACTAAGTGACGTAAAACGTCGAGAGTATGTAGTTTTTATGTAACAAGATCACTAATCATGGCCAGATGAGACATTTTCAACCTCCGCTTGTGGTCCAAGAGTGTAATAAGTAGTAAAATACGTAGTATATCAAATGTCATAGTTTTTTACATATAAGTATATTATTTATTGCGATAATAAGTAACTCATATTGTAAAGTCAGTGGTGGCCTAGTGGTTAAAAGGCCCCCCTCTCGTGCATGAGGGCGCGGGTTCGATCCTGGCAAGTACTAATGTGATTTTTCCGAGTCATGTGTACTTTCTAAGAGTATTTAGACATCACTGATCAATGCATTCCCAAAGAGGGTTGATGTCAGGCAGGCGGCTGGTATATTCTGAGGCTTAATGCCGGAATTACATAAATAGCTTTCCTATAACCACTTCATGAATGCTAATTTTTAAAAGTAATAAAATGTACATAGTATGTTATCCCTAAGAGATAGACTTGTACCACCGAGGACTTTTTTGTAGGCCCATATAACATGCACAATTCCATTGTACATTATTTTGTTATAACTTCAAGGCTTTAGGCAGCGTTTTCATTGAAAGCTCCCGGACGGCCAATTTGTTTACCGACACATTCAACAAATATCGTTAATGTACAGACAAATGAATACAAAAACTTAACAAATAATATACTAAAAACTAGCTCAAGAAACACGCTATAGAAAGGTGAAAACCGCTTGATAATCGGTGCTTTATTTTTTCTGCTTATCGCTAACAGACAGACAGATGCAGAAGGGACTTGGTTTTGTCATTTATATTGATTGATTAACTACGTAATGAGATCTAAGATTTTCGCGAGTTTTATACATTTAAATAAAACTAATATTTTCGGATTATACTACGCGCCTTTATTTTTTGTTAAAACGGGACGGATCGACATCTCGTCTGCCCGTGATCACGGTCGCTGTAAAGTAGCCGAAACGTCGGAAGTATGTAGTTTTAACAAAAAATAAAAGCGCGTAGTATAATCCGAAAATATTAGTTCCATTTATATCAATAGCAATGTTTTCTCGGCAGATGTTCGAAGGGCGCACCAGGGCTGCAGAGCTCACAGAAGAGTTGAAAACAACACACGGGCTCCAACGAGAAGACAAAGAAAGGATCGCTAGAGAGGAGTCTAAGGCGAGGGACTATCAGGCGCTGCGCTCGGAGGCTGAGCAGAAGGTAACGAAGGGAATGACATGGAGTGATAAAGGAGTTCTTTGTATTAATGTATGGTATTTATAAACCCAAGATAATCTATATATGGTTTTCCTGAGTATATATATACTCGTATATATGTACAGGCGCATATTTTGAAGTGGCTTACTAATAGACAGATAATTCAAAACGTATGTATTTATTTAAATATATGATTGCATACGTGAAATATAAATCAAACAGGAACAGGCGATCTCGTCACTGGTCCAGGAGCTTTGTGGGGGCGCGGTGTCAGCGGCGCTGGACTTCCTGGAGAAAGAGTTGAGGAGGTTGAGGGAAGAGAGGAGACAACACGCCTTCATACTCATCGCAAGTGAGTATAGTACTACATATCGTTATTCCAGGGGTTTTGTTCATGATTACAAGGTCAAAAGATAACTAAGACCCCAAAAAATATCTCTATTTTCACTATTTATTATATATTGGAGGTGAGCGTTTGACGCGTTAGATAGGGGCCCGTTAAACCTACACCTGGGTAGCAAGTCCCAGGCACTGTTGAAGCTCCTCTCCATACAACGATCAACCCGACTCCCGCACAGTGAATCCATGGAATAATGAGAGGTTTCGCCTCACATGAGACACAACTGACATTTTTAAGAGAATAATTAAAACTGTACAACTTAGTAAATCACTTGTTTATTTTTAATTTTCTCAGAAACATTAATAATGATATAAAGACGTGCTCTTTGAATGAGCCCTCTCTTCTTCAAGACACATCACACCAGTCCACACCTCGCCTTATTCTTTAGCCAATACAACTCCTCTTTATTTTTGTGACAATAAATTTAGCTCATACTTCTTATATGGACACGATACGATGTTATTGAATGGAATATCCAATGATCATTTCAACCATATTGCTCTGTATTAAGATCTACTAGTTGTTCATTACATTAAGTACTCCTGGTAATAAAGTGAATTATAATTTCACAATTATAAGTTGGAAATCACCAACTCGTCTTGAGCAAGCGTGGTGATTAATGCTCAAACCTTCTCCATGTGAGAAGAGGCCTTTGCCCAGCAGTGGGCTCTGATAGGCCGATGAGGACTACTTATTTTAAATATTCTCAGTTTTTTAAGTTTATACTCATGTTCTTTTATTATAAAGGTGAAGAAAATGAAAACAGTATATCTATGAGCTTTTAAATTAATTGCGAGCTATGGCTTTCTTTCACTGTTAATATTTCAACAGCAACCTATTTTCTAGAGTTTTTATAGTTAATGAATAAAGTCCTTTTGTAGAATAAAGACATAGATGTGATATTACAGTACGTGAGAAGACAATGCGAGAGGCAGCAGAGGCCGGCAGAAGACAGAAAGAAGAAATTCGCAGAAGAGAACATGACGAAATATTCAAGAGGGT
>JAAAKD020060513.1:0-15503 GCA_010014825.2 Danaus melanippus
CAGTTTGCTACATGAAATGCGATGTTTGGATAATCAACCTCATCAGATGAATAGCACCCGTAATCCTTGACTTCATATCCTTTTTCTTTAATGTATGCCAATAATTCACGTTTCATCTCAAACGCATTATGATCCGATCCAAGTCCAATTTTCATTTTTTTCTCTCCTTTTTCTTTTCTTATCCACATGATAGCCACAAACTTTCGTTTTGTCAACTATTATTTTCGTTTACTTTCGTTTAATCAAATTAAAGAAAATTAATCGAAAGTAAAATGATTGTTTTCTGTTGTTTTTCTATTCCGAATGGTTTATACTAAAATCAATCAAAGATTCTGGAGGGATTTTTATGTATACGAACCAAAGAAGGGAAAAGATCCTTGCACTACTGCAAGAAAGGGAATCTGTCTCCGTGAATGATTTGACTGACCTACTAGCAGTATCTAAAGCAACCATTCGTTCAGACCTTAACTATTTGAGTGATAACAACATGTTGATCCGTACGCACGGAGGCGCTACGCGAACAAAAGAAGACGAAACAATAAAAATCGATAAAAATTACGACATACGAAAGCAAAAAAACATCGAGAAAAAAGCTGAAATTGCTAATATAGCCTTTCCTTTGATCGCAAACGGCGAATGTATCGTTTTAGATGCAAGTTCTACTTGCTATGAGTTAGCTAAATTGATCAGTCAATCCGATTTGCGGATCACTGTATTGACAAATGGATTACGCACCGCATCACTTCTGAAAGACAAATTGAATTTGACCGTTGTACTGACAGGCGCCGTCGTAAAGGGTAGTTCGAATGCAGTCGAAGGAACTTTAGGTATCGAGATTTTGAAAAAGGTAAACATCGACACACTCTTCACCTCTGCTTATGCAATCTCTGCCACAGAAGGATTATCTGATTTCAATTTATACGAAGTGGAATTGAAGAAACGAATGGTCGAACTTGCTTCTCAAACAGTTGCATTGATTGCTAGTTCGAAATTTGAAAAAAAATCCATTGCTACTTTTGCTACCTTATCTCAATTAAATACATTAATAACAGATAGCGAAATTCAAGATGGGGTGAAAAAGCATTACAGCTCTGTCGTTAAATTTTTAGAATAAAAACCGATTGGCGCGTATTCTTCGGAATCTGTGTCGATCGGTTTAATTTCTTCTAAATGCCCTACAATCCTGAGAAGAGTTACTGAAACGCCAGCAATTTCATTTTATTTCGTAAAAAACATTTTCCATCGTCATTTACAAATGAAACCATTTACACGTCTTCCTACCGATAGTAGACTTAAAGTAATACAATAAAGGACGTGGTGGAATGGATATTAAAGCAATCGTATTAGATATTGACGGGACATTGCTGAACTCGAAAAAGAAGATTTCTGAAAAAACAAAACAAGCATTGATCAACGCACAAAAGAAAGGCGTTAAAGTGATATTAGCTTCGGGGCGACCGACTCCAGGGATGTTTGGGTTGGCAGAAGAACTAGAAATGACGAAGTATGAAGGGTATTTGGTCTCCTATAATGGGGCACGGGTGACAGATTGCTTAACAAAAGAGGTCATTTTTAACCAAGCGATGGCTGTTGAAACAAGCCAAGCGATCTTAGAGCATCTGAAAAAATTTAACGTACAGCCAATGATTGACAAGGATGACTATCTTTATGTAAATGACGTTTACAACGGGATGCTTGATTTACCAGAGGGGCCTTTCAATATTATTCAATATGAATCGCGGGGCGGCAATTTCAAGCTTTGCGAAATAGATGATTTGGCGGCATTTGCCACCTTCCCTATTAACAAAATCTTGATCGCTGCTCAGCCAGACTATTTGCAAGAGCATGCAGAAGACATCCATGCACCCTTTGATGAGACCGTGACGGCTGCCTTTTCTGCTCCTTTCTATTTTGAATTTACAGATAAAGGGATCGACAAAGCTAAGGCCTTGAATGCGGTATTCCCTGAAATGGGCATCCACTCCTATAACATGATCGCATTCGGTGATGGGCAAAATGACCGTTCAATCATTGAATACGCTGGGATCGGTGTGGCGATGGGCAATGCGGTAGTCGAACTGAAGGCCATCGCAGACGATGTGACCCTATCTTGCGATGAAGACGGTATTGCCGCAGGATTAGAAAAATATCTTTAAACAAAAAACCAGCTTTTAAGGAAATTATCCTTAAAAGCTGATTTTTTATGCTTCCATTTGTGGGTTTGCGGCGGTCAAGACCCCATCGACACCTTCCACAGCGAAATAATCCGTGATTCGCTGCTTCAATGCCTGCATCGCTTGATCGGCGCGTGCAGCCTGTTCTTCATTGACAGATTCCATAAAGAAAATCGCGTCATGAGTATCTTCTGTCAACATGGTTCGTTGGGCTTCCCGCCAGTTTAAGCAACGGCAAATGGCCCCTTCCTCATCAGCATAAATGATTTCCCCGGGTAGCGCCGGTGCATCTTCTTCCGCCCCCAAAGGTAAAAAAGATTCACCGCCTGCGGCTTGACCCAAATGAATCGTACCGACGACCTTCTCTAAATCCTCTCCGCCACAAGGAACTGCGAATTCGAGTGACACACTATTGTAAATGTCCACTAAAGGATTGATGGGAAGAAATTCACGATCTTGACTCACACGTTTCAGCAGTGCTTCAATGGATGAACGTGCACCTTTTTTAGTTTTGAACTTACTGAAGGCCTCGCGCCACTGGGCAATGACCGTATTTTGACTAAATGTCTCATTTGTAAGAAAAGATTGGGCTGCTTCTTTTCCATCGGTCAATAACTGTGTCAAAAAGGGATCAGACGCTTTCCCCTTATTTTCTCCAATACCCTTGACGATCAATACATGAATCTGCGCCTCGGGAAAGATTTCCCAAAAAGATGCCCCTACGTTAACGGTTGTCATACCTTCACTCCTTTTTTGTATACAGTAATTTTACACTACAAATGGCATTTTAAATCTATTTTTGCGACTTTTCTAAAGCACACATTTTTAAGCGTCGTTTCCCACCTGCACCAGCGCCCTCAGTTTCTCCACGTCGACTCGATAACCCCGTTTATTCTTTTCAATGTACCCTTCTTCTCGCAAATACTTGAATGTGTGGGTCAAATGACGATAACTCACCCCTAAATAATCGGCGATCTGCGTATTTTTTTCGCAATATTGGCCGTTCACCGACACTTCGATTAATAATGCCGCAAGACGATATTTCAGCTCAAACGTTTGCGCATTCGAGAAATGAGTCATGCGCAAGAGAAGTTTTTCCCCTATGTACTTAGCGATCCACGCAGAAAACGCGGGATCGGTCCTCAGCAGTTTTTCTACCTCCGGCATAGGAATCGCTAAACAGCGAACCGTATCAATGGCCACGACATCCTTCGCTTCCTCCTCTGCTTGTACCAAAGTCAATTCACCGATCGAATCTCCCGGCTCAAGAAATTGCAAAATCAGTGTTTTTCCATTAGGTTCCTGTTGAACGATGCGAGCTTTTCCTGCTAAAAGGATGAGTAAATGAGACACCCTTGCACCTTTATGAAGGAGCGGTTCATTTCGATCGTACGTCCTAACAACACAGTGCTTCAATAGATTCCCTGTAAAATGAGCTCGGTGTAATCGCTGAAGCTCATGTGCCACAGAGGAATCTATTATTTTTTCATCATAACAAGGCTATATCTCCTATTGATCGTTTTTTATGTCCTGCATACTTATCCTATCAATTCATTATTGGAGGAACAACTATGACGAATCAAAAAACGAAGACTCTTTCCTTTCTTTATTATCTCCTTAGCGCCTTTGGCATCAGTTTGACGTTGAAGGCTGGAATCGGTGTCAGCACCTTCAACTCTCTGAACGCAACGGTTGCTGCCTTTAGTCACATCAAGATTGGTACGATCACCACGGGATTGAACTTCCTGTTTTTAATAGGCTGTATCGCATTAGACGAAAAACGACAACTAAAGGATTATGTCACCATGGCTGCGACACTTCTGTGCTTTGGCTCGACAATCAATCTCTTCACCTATTTCATTTTTCCGCTCTTTTCAATGGATGCGTATTTCTTAAATTGTCTGCTGTTTGTTTTAGGAACGCTCATTGCAGGCTTTGGGACTGGAAAAGTCTTGAAATACCGCTGGTTGAAATTTCCAATCGAGACGTTCTGTGTCTTTTTGACCGAACGGACGACGCTCAGCTTCAAATATTATCGCTACAGCATCGACCTTCTTTGTATTCTAGGTGCTCTGGTACTCACCTTTTCCTTCCATTTACCTTTGATGGTCCGAGAAGGGATATTGATCAGCTTTCTCTTATTATCACCCACGATCGCTTTTGCAAATAGAGAATAAAAAAGTGACGCATCCATTTATTCTTTTTTTAAAACCCTTCGAGCCAGCTTAATCAAATCATACCAGCAAACGGAGACCATTCCTAAAGCCGCACAGATCGCTAATTGCGTCAACGACAATGGTGCCAGATCCAAAAAACTGTTTATCGGCGCGTAGATCAACGCAAGTAAAATGAGCATCGTTCCACCAAGGATCAGCCAGATCACCTTATCATGGATCAACTTGATAAAGGTTTGGATGCCGAATAGATGATTGGAACTATTGACTTGAACTAGGAAAAGATTGGCTACGATCAAAACAGCTAATCCCATAGTCCGCGCCAGTTCATCATTTGACGGATTTTGCTGCAAAGTAAGATAGTAAGCCAGAAAAGAGGCGACGTAAATAACCAGTCCCTGCACCACACTTTTGACTAGCAACCCTCTGCTCAGGATACTTTCTTTCGGATCACGAGGCGGCCGGTCCATGATATCCGGCTCGCTAGGCTGTCTTTCCAACACGACGGAGCACGTTGGGTCAATGACTAATTCCAACAGCACCACATGTACAGGTAAGAGCAGTAGCGCGGCTTGCGGAATACCAAGAATTGGACCGAAAAGCGCCGTCAACGCGATGGGGATATGAATCACAAAAATATACCCGATGGCCTTTTTAATATTGTCGTAGATCCGGCGACCATCTTTCACGGTACTTACAATAGTAGAAAAATCATCATCCATTAAAATCAAGTCGGCGGCTTCTCTGGATACTTCAGAACCTCTTTTGCCCATCGCGATCCCGATATCCGCATATTTTAAAGCCGGTGCATCGTTCACCCCATCGCCAGTCATTGCAACGACTTCACCTCTTGCCTTGAACGCTTGGACGATGCGCATTTTATGCTCAGGAGTCACTCGTGAGAAAATCGTGATATCGGCGACTTTTTCTTTTAGTTCCTCAGCGGTCAGCGTATCGATCTCCACGCCTGTGATAAACCCATCGGTATTTGCGATCCCGACGCTTCGTGCAATCGCTCCTGCTGTCACACCATTATCTCCCGTAATCATCACGACTTTGATGCCGGCTTTCTGACACTGCTGGATGTCCTCAGCTACGCCTTTTCTTGGCGGATCAGACAGACCAATCAGTCCAAGAAAATTCAGCTCGCACGCTTCAATCGTCTTCGGAACCTCAGCTTCGGTCGAGACGATTTGTTCCCCTACCGCAATCACTCGCAAACCTTCGTCAGAAAAGCGATCAATCACCTCAGCGATTTCCGCTCTCTTCTTCGAATCAACAGCAGAAATGTTTAGCACACTTTCTGGTGACCCTTTGACCGTGATTTCGATTCGAGCATTCCGTTCCCAGACATGACCCATCATTTTTAGTTCATCGGTAAAAGGATATTCCTTCACCAATTGTCCATTAAATAATCGTTCTTTGCTCCAGCCATGGGCTTCATCGTACTCAAGCATGGCAATTTCCATTGGATCGTACGGCTCAGTTTCACTGGCAAGACCCATGGTTTCGATCAATCGATCTTCCGCTTGATTCGCCGTCACCCATATTTCGGATACCGTCATTTTATTTTCGGTGATGGTCCCGGTTTTATCCACGGCTAAAACGGAAACAGCACCCATGGTTTCAACAGCTGGCAATTTCCTGATCAATGACTGTTTCTTCGCCAAGCGCCAGGCACCCATCGAAAGAAAGACTGTCAAAACAACTGGGAACTCTTCAGGAATCATCGCCATCGCAATTGTGATGCCGGATAAAATACTTTCTACAAAACGAGCCTTCAATGGCAGATCAGCATCATTAAAAAAAGTCACGACCGCGACAAGTGTCAAGAAAATCAAGGCTATGATGGCACAGACTTTGACTAATTTCCCGATTTGTTTATCTAACGGCGTCGCTTCTTCTTCAGCCGAGGCTAAATATTTCCCAATTTTTCAATATTCAGTTTTCGTCCCTATCTTATCGACCAAAATCGTCCCGCTGCCCGTCGTCACCAGCGTCCCGGTATAAACGTAGTCCTCACGCCAATAGTCTTCTGAAGTAGATTCTTCCGTTTCAGCCAGCGTCTTCCAAACCGCTTCAGCCTCACCTGTCAAAGAAGACTCGTTGATTCTCAGGTCATTAGCCTTGATCACAAAGCCGTCAGCCGGAACTTTGACCCCTTCTTCAATCAGCATCAAATCTCCTGGAACCAATTCCTGGCTCAAAATTTCATTTGATTGCCCCTCGCGAATCACTTTGATTTTTGGTGCAGAGAGATCTTTTAACGCATTCAAGGTTTGATCCGTTTTCCATTCTTGGATCACTTCAATGGCGATAATGACCACCACGAAGACCAGCATGATCAACCCATCTTTAGGCTCGCCTAAAAAGAAATAAATCAACGCCGCTACGATCAACAGCAGAAACATCGGTTCCAGAATAATATGAAGAATCTTCAGGTAAAACGGCTCCTTCTTTTTTTGCTCTAGCTGATTTAGCCCGAATTCATCCCTTTTACGCGCGACTTGTTCTTTCGTTAACCCATTCCAATTTATCTTTTTCATCTCGATTCTTCCCTTCATTTTTTATAAATCGATTGCTCCATCATACGTTTTTGTGAAGGGATTTACGAGAAATAATGATCACTTTTTAGTAGATTGTAACTGTTTAGCAAGGGAGAAAATACAGGCTGCCCCTCCCCTTAAAAAATAAAAACAAGGCTGCCCTAAAATTAAAGTAAGTGGTATTAAAAGATAGATTCGTGGCGCCATCGAGTAAGAAAGAGGGCTGCTAGATCAAAAAAACAATGAGGACTAACCCTGATTCGTTAGTTTCCATTGTTTTTAAATACGAATTAATTTTGGAATTGCTTGCAGAAACGAACTTTAGCTGTGCACCCCAGATAAAGTTTCTATATAAAAAATGCGCTTCTCTTCACCTATTCTCCCATACTTGCTAGAATAAACGAGTAAAGGAAGTGTGGAAAATGCTACAAATCAAACGAGCGTACACTCCCGCCAGCGAATCCGACGGGTACCGGGTGCTAGTCGACCGATTATGGCCGCGTGGAAAATCCAAGGAAACGGAAAAGATCGATCTTTGGCTGAAGGCGATCGCACCAAGCAACGAGCTGCGAAAATGGTTCAATCATGATCCAGAAAAGTATCCTGACTTTAAGAAAAATTATCAGGTAGAGCTGCAAAGCGGAGATCAGAAAGAGGCACTAGAAACGCTAGAGGCCCTACTCCGCGAACAAGAAGATGTAACCTTAGTATATGGGGCAAAAGATGAATCTCACAATAATGCGCAGGTATTGTATGATTTGCTGAAAGAATAGAAGCAGACTCTGAGCGAGCCTGCTTCTTTTAATACAAACATTTGATATGATGCTGATTCAGTTTTTCCAATTTATCTGTCTCTAGTGGTTTATCAGTGATTAAATAATCGATCTCATAACAAGATACACCTTGATACATATATTTGTGATCTAATTTATCACTAGTCGCTAAAACGACTAAATGATTCGCTTGCCGACGAAAAGCCTTTTTTATCAAGGCTTCACCTTCATGTGTTTCTGTCAGGCCATGCTCGAAATCTAGTCCTCTGCAGCCGATGATCGCCAGATCCGCATTATACGTCAATATATCATTATAGGCTTTTGATCCATTGATAGTGGCTCTTTTCGGCACGATTGAGCCGCCCAAAACCGAAACATGGGCCGTCGTAAATTCACTCAGCATCGCTGCCGTCAGTACACCATTGGTAATAATCTGTAAGCCATCAAATCGGCTGAGGTTTTTTACCAAATGAAGGCTAGTCGTACTTGAATCGAGAAAAATGACCATATCGTTTTTGATCAACGTCTCGGCCACATTGGCAATATATTGTTTGTTGTCCTCTTCATTTAATTGGGTAACTTTCATCAAATAAGGAACATCGATTTTCTTATTATCGACAATCATCGCACCGCCACGTGTTCGTCTGATCAAGCCGCTTTGCTCCAGCAGCACCAGATCTCTCTTCACTGTGGCCTCGCTGTAATTGACAAGCTCGATCAAATCAATGACGCGAGCAAATTGATGCACCTTCAAATAATTAACGATTTGCTGTTGACGATCTTCAATGGCGTTTAGCATAAAGCAGCCTCCTCGGAAATAGTATCTTCTAATCATTATACGTAAGTAGAAAAAGGAAAGATAGACAGGCTTTCGTTTTTTGAAAGCACTGCCTTTTCGAATTAATATAGTTCGGCTTTTCCGATAGTGTTTAACACACTTAACTTGTGTCTCACCACTTCTTTAACCTTCTCGTTTGCCATGGGATAAACCTCATTTGGCTCATACATCGCTGGATTTTTACTTAAAATATCCCGCAAAGCATCAAAGAAAACACTCTTGAGGTCTGAGCTCAAGTTCACTTTTGCAACACCATATTTCACTGCTTCGCTGACTTCTGAATCCGGATTCCCCGACCCGCCATGCAAGACAAATGGCAGATCGATCCGCTGGTTCAGTTCCTTCAACAGTTCAATATTTAATTTAGGAGTCAGGTCTTTTGGATAAAGTCCATGCGCCGTACCAATTGCGACTGCTAACGTATCAATCCCGGTCTTTTCGACAAAATCCTCAGCCTGATCTGGGTCAGTATAAATAATGTTTGCTGATCCGCCTTCTGCTGACCATTATTGCCGATCGTTCCTAGTTCCGCTTCCACTGACACATTCACACCATGAGCCAACGCCACTACCTGTTTGGTGATTTCTAAATTATCTTCATAGTCTTGGACAGAAGCATCAATCATCACGGATGTATAGCCATTTCGAATCGCTCGCATGACATCATTGATCGTTCCACCATGATCCATATGGATGACGACTGGAACTTTGCTGTTGTGAGCGTAATCCTTCACAGCGGCTACAAACTCATCATTTAGATAGGCAATCTCATCCGGATGAATTTCTAAAATGACAGGTGCATTTTGCTCCTCAACTTCCTCCATGATCGCTTTCAGCATATCATAGCTACAAATGTTAAATGCAGGGACTGCAAACTTATTTTCTTTCGCAACTTTTAATAAATCTTTCATCGTATACAACATTAGACTTCCACCTCATTAGTTAATTTTTCATTTGATATTTGCTTTTCTGTAATCGGTTTTTTCAGCAATCCAACAGTCCCCGGTGTCACAATCGTTCCTGCAACAATCGCTAGAATATACATCGGTAAATTATTCATGACATTTGGGTTTAGCATCACCCAGATTCCGCCATGCGGTGCCAGCGAAGTGACACCCGTTGCCATAGAGATTCCGGCAGCCGTGGCAGAGCCTAGCATAAGCTTGGAATAACTCGAATAGGATCAGCTACCGCGAAAGGAATGGCTCCTTCTGTGATATAGGAAGCTCCTAGAATCCAGCATGATTGACCTGAAGTTCGTTCTTCTTTGGTAAACTTATTTTTGAACAAGATCGTCGCTAACGCTAGACCTAGCGGCGGGGTCATCCCGGCAGCCATACATGCGGCGATCGGCGCATTTACACCTGCAGACATCAAACCAATCGAGAAGGTCGAAATCGATTTATTGATTGGTCCGCCCATATCAGCCGCCATCATCACACCAATCAATAAGCCAAACATCAGACCTGAAGTATTTCCAAGCCCATTCAACCAGCTAGTCAAGGCATCTAAGACCCAAGCAATTGGCTTATCGATCAAGAAGACCATCGCTAATCCAATTACTAAAATAAAAACCAGTGGAACAACGATCAATTGATAAATAGCTGCAAATTGTTTCTTAATATTGATTTTATTTGCCAAGAAATCCGTTGCGTAACCTGCTAATAATCCACCAATTATCCCGCCTAAGAATCCCGAGCCACCATTCGCAGCCAGTAAACCTGCAACGATCCCTGGTGCAAAGCCTGCTTTCCCAGCAATTGAACTAGCGATCCCCGCTCCAAGTGCTGGTACCATCATGGCGAAAGCCGTTCCCCCTCCAATCGTCGACAACGCGCCAGCCAAAACATTATAATCAGCAGATTTCGGATCAGATGCTGTGATCCCGAAGGCAAAACTTGAGGCGATAATAATTCCGCCAGCGATGACAAATGGCAGCATATAGTTCACACCATTCATGAAATGATTGTAGATACCAATCTGATGCGACTTCTCCTCACTTTTACTGGAAGTTGAGATTTTGATCGTACCCACATCGTTGAGTACTTCTTCTATCACTAGCTCTGGCTCCTTGATTGCTCGATCCGTAGAGACTCTTTTTACCCTTTTTCCAGCGAATCGACTCATATCGATATCCTTATCAATGGCTAGTATAATGGCATCCGCCCGTGAGATTTCTTTGATAGTCAATTCATTTTCAATTTTTGCTCCTTGCGTTTCGATCTTTACCATATGACCCAAACCAGTAGCAGTTATCTCTAGTTTTTCGGCGGACATGTAGGTAAGTGCAATTCTTGTAGGACAAGCAGTAATTCCAACAATATTCATGATTGTTCCTCCTTATTCGTTTTAAAATACTATTGAATTAATCCGATTTAAATGCTGTGTACTCTTCATAACAAGCGCTTGTTTATTCATTTGCTCTATCTTGCCAAATACTATTCAAGGAACACGAAGTTAAAATATCTGTAAAACCTCTGCAGCGGTTTTAGCATTATTTAGTCGATCTCGAAAATCCTGGTTCATCAGTCTTCTAGATAATCCACTCAAAATATCTAAGTGCAAGTCAGTAGCCTTTTGCGGGACTAATATTGCAAAAACACATTCGATTGGTTTGCCATCCAATCCGGTATAATCGTCCATTAATCCTGTATGAACAAAACAAACCGTTGGCTCTAGGACATATTTGCTTTTTGCATGAGGTATCCCAAAACCATCCTCAATTCCTGTAGACGTTTCCTTCTCTCGCTTGTATAAATCCTTGATGATCTTTTTAGCCTTGCTTACGCGATTTTGTTCCTCAAGATTCTTAGCTAAACAATCAAACAAATCACTCTTTGAACGAATTCCTTCATCAAAAATAATTAAATCGTTCAACATTATTTCCTTTAATTCCATTAAAAAACACCTCTATTTAAGTCTTGTCAGCGCTCTCTTATTTCTTGAGATCACTATATCATCGTAATCTAAACCGTTCAACATTATGCACATTAAACGGTTCAAAGTTCTTTTTAAGATATTTCCGCTCACTCTATGTGATCTATTCAGCTCAAAAAAATCTCTGATTTTTGAATGCTTCTCAATTACTCAGTATTCTGCATATAAAGAAAACTCCAAAAAGCAGATTTATAATTCTGCCCCTTGGAGTTCATGATTCATTTATAAATACCGTCTAACCTTCGCTTGATACTGACGATAGCTCTCGCCAAAAGTCGATACCAGATAAGTTTCCTCCCCACCAATTTGCCTATCAAACAAAATAAATGCAGTCATTGCTACTGCAATCACAAGTATATTTGGAAAGGTCACTGCCAAACCAAGATACAAAAAATCAAATGCCACAAAGGCCGGATTGCGGCTGAAACGGTAAATTCCAGTAGTTACCAATTCAGTCTTCTGCTTTTCATTGTACCCGGCACGCCAATTCAGTCCCATCGCCCTGACCGCGATATAAAAAAGAACTACTCCCGCAAAAATCAGACCTAAACCCAAATACACCCAAACGGTTCGATTGATCTCAAACAGGATCGGCGCAAGGAACTGCAGCACTCCACCGACGCCTGTCATTATTTTTAAAACGATTTCAAAATACTGCTCATTTTTTACATCTTTTCCTAATAAATTAACGGTGATTCCTTGTTTTCTCAGCAGCAACCCTTTCACTAAGTAAATCAGATAAAACAGTGTAACTCCTGTGAATGCGAGAATCCGTACCAACATTTTCATTCCTCCTCAATAAAATATGAAAATATATTCATATGTTTATTATTTCATATGAGTGCAAATCGGTCAAGTCTTCTATCGAATCTAACTAATGATCATAGACTTGAAATGATTGATTAAAAATGCTCCAAAAAATACTCCTTCAGCTTAGCAATGGTAAGTAACCGTCACTAAACTTGAAAGGAGTATTTCATTTATTTGTTAAAGTGGAACATTAATAACCTCATGGGACAATGCTGGAGCATCGGCTTCCTTCGCATTGAATCCGGTTAAGCGGAAGGACAGGTTGAATTTTTCGAAGGTTGTTCGATATTTTTCCAGCTGCCATTGACCACAGGAATAGCTTCCAAGCGCATTTTGCTTGTAATCGATATTCACTACGACATACTCTCACTCTTTTAGATCACAAGTATGTTTAGCGTTATCCAGATCGGCCTCTTCAAAATAAGAAGTACTGAAATTGAAGCCTGCTTCATCTGCGGCGAATAATCCCTGACCGCGATCATCTGTCAGCGCTACCCATCTTGTATCCATTCTGTTTCCTTTAGCTTGAGGAACAACATAATTCGTAAACATCTCTTCGACAGTTGAGCGATAGACACCCATATACCCAGCTTCTTTTGAATCCGCGTAGTTTTCTCTTGGTCCCCGTCCTAAGTAGCTTACTTGATTCATGTCCTTATTCACATGCATCGAAACGCCTAAGCGCGGCAGCATATTTGGCGCGGAGTCGATTTTCCCGCTAGGAGTCCCCTCCAGATTGAATAAAACATCGCCGCTTCCACAGATCTTATAGCTATAGGTGCATTTGTAATGCCACGCACTGTTTGTTGTTGAATTGATCGTCTTGACGGTAATCTGTACAGCTTGATCGATTTCCTTCCAGTCAAAGGATTCGACTATTTCATGCTTTAAATGCAGGAAATACTGTTTTTTCATCTCATCGATGATTTCCATATCGTTGCTGATTGGTGCCCGCCACATAGTGAATTTTGGTCCTCGTTCAATGATTATTTAACCGTCTCGTTCCAACTGTTGCAGCGTTCCTCTGACTGTATCAAATGTGACGATAAAGTCTGTTCCTTCAACACTCAGCGTCGTTTGTGTCTCATTAACCTGCAGCTTGCCGCTTGGTAGAATCTCTACACCTGCAGCTTTGATTGGAAGCTCAAAGCTGGCTGAGGCTAGCTCGTAACCTTTTGGTGCATAGGTCGTCGTTGCCTTTAATTGATAGGAATGGTTCAAGAAATAGCTTGCGCCAGGTTTTGGTGTGAAATCCAAGCTATACGGCAAGCTTAATTTGACTTTCTCTCGCGCTGGAATCGAAGGCAGCGAAATCGTTCCATCTTCAATCAGTGTTTCATCCTCAAGAATTGAATAATGCAGCTCAAAAATTTTCAGATCTTGGAAATCAAAGCGGCTCAACAGCTCGATTTCTCCTTTGTTCAGATCAATCGCCGTCGTTTGGATTGGTTCGATCACCTTTTTGTATTCATACAAGCTTGGTGAAGTCGTGCGATCCGGCATTAGCATTCCGTCAATACAAAAATCTTTGTTAGAAGGATCATCGCCGAAGTCTCCGCCATAGCGATAATATTTTTCTCCATCTTCAGTATAGGATTCGATGCCATGGTCAAACCATTCCCAAATGAAGCCGCCCTGCAGCTTGTCATGAGCATAAAACAAGTCTTGATATTCCTTCAGATTTCCTGGTCCATTCCCCATCGCGTGCCCATATTCACACAGGATATGCGGCTTTATCGATTGCTCAATGATCGTGCTCATCAATGGTTGCTTCGTCGGATGCTCCAGCCAGCTGTACATGGTTGAGTAAATATCCGCAGCTTCTACCTCGAAATCTCCCTCATAGTGAACCAAGCGAGTTGGGTCCATTTTTTTCGCTACTTCGGTCATCTTCACAAAATTACAACCGAACGCTGACTCATTCCCCAGCGACCAAAGGATGATGGACGGATGATTCTTATCCCGCTCGATCATTCGGACCATTCTGGAAACATAGGCCAGTTCCCACTCAGGATCGTTACTGATCCAATCATATTTCCCAGTCAGCTCAAAGCCGTGACATTCCAGATCCGTTTCATCGATCACGTACATCCCGTATTCATCGCAAAGATCGTACAAATAATACGAAGCCGGATAATGACTCGTTCGAATCGCGTTAATGTTGAACTGCTTCATTAAGCGAATGTCGTTTTCAATTTCTTCCTTGGAGACGACGCGACCGTTTCTAGGATTGTAATCATGACGATTGACTCCTTTAAACTTGATCGCCACACCGTTGACCAAAAAGACCTCGCCAGCTAAACGAATATTTCTGAACCCAACCTTTTGCGGGATCACTTCAACTAGCTTTTCTCCTTCATAAACCGAAATCAGCAGCTGATAAAGCTCAGGTGTTTCTGCTGTCCAGTGAGCCACGTTGGGAACTTCCGCCTGAAGCCTCCCCTGTTCGCCAGTGATTTCTTGACGCAATACCTGCTGACCAGAGGAATCTATCAGCTCTACTTCAATCCGTTGACCCTTTCTTTCCCGCAGCGTAAATGAAAGATCCAGCAGATCATTCTTATAATCATCGTTTAAATCAGCAACGACTTTGAGATCGTTGATCCCGGCATAAGGAACGCCGAGTAATTCCACATCCCTGAAGATTCCGCTGAGCCACCACATATCCTGATCTTCCAGATAAGTCCCGTCAGACCATTGATAGACGCGCACCGTCAAATCATTGGCAGCATCATCCCGAACGAGTTAAGTAATATCAAACTCCTCCTCATTTCTAGCACCCTTGCTGTAGCCGACTTCCGTTCCATTGACCCACACATGGTAAGCCGAATCGACCCCGCAAAAACGCAGAATGATTTTTTTGCCCCTAAAGCTTTCATTGATGCTAAACTGCTGCTTATAGATTCCTGTCGGGTTTTCCGTTGGAACATACGGCGGGTTAATCGGAAAGTTGTACCATAGATCGGAATAGTGCATCTTGCCATAGCCTTGAACCTGCCAATTACCAGGAACCTTAATATCAGCCATTTCTCCCGTATCAAAGTCCGGCTCATAAAACTTGCTTGGACTATATTCTGGTGCATCCACCAGTAAAAATTTCCAAACACCATTTAAATTTTTAAAGACATGTGTATATTTGTTTTCATTGATGTATCATTACTGGGTGACCCCAGTATATTCAAAATTTCATATAAATTTTCATGTTACAAAAAAAAAATCACAAATTTGTTGACCAGTGTAATTAACGTTTCA
>JAAAKD020061939.1:0-15408 GCA_010014825.2 Danaus melanippus
GCCTGAAAGAATATCGACGCATCGCCACACGTTACGACAAAACGGCGAGGAATTATCTGGCGATGGTTAAACTTGGCTGTATCCGACTGTTTTACAAAAGATTATGCAATTAAGGGACACAGCCTAGGTTTGGGGTGATCATGGATTAAAGATATTGCACCACATGTGCCTACTTTCATTCCTGACTGGTAAAGACGAAGCGATAAGTCAATATCTTCAAACCCAATGAACATATTTTCATCGTAGTTCCCTAAGTTTTTTAGAGAGTCAATTTTAATAACACTCGCTCCGCCAAAGAGAAATGTAGAAAGGAATCCCTCACCATCATATGTAATTATTTTTTCCTGGACGCATGCACTTCCTGCACCAACATGAACCGAATCATCATCAATATCTAGGAAAACATTCCCACCATTTGCGAATAATGTTTCCCCATCAGAGTCCAGCAATGGCATATTAATGAAATGACAGCCGAGTCTCGAAATATCTTTTTGCAATCTCGGGAGTGGGTTGTTTATAAAATAAATATCATTATCAAGAAACATTGCCCATTCTGTTTTTATATGCTCTAAAGTTTTATTTCTTCCGCCACTTACGCCAAAATTATCACCAAGTTCGACGACCCTAATATTTAGTGGAACCCTGTCACTTAAAGTTTGTAAAACTGAAAGTTCTTCTACTGTACTGCCATTATCAACAATCAGGATATCACCTTTAAAATTAGGTATATGCTGATATATAGAATTAACAAGTTTTTCAGTAAGAAAAACTCTGCTCATCGATAAACATGTTATTGTTAGGTTGGAACCATCACTACCGATATTCGGACCAAACGAGCTTCCAGCATTAGAATCGAGCAAAGCATGAAGGTCTGAATACACATATTCAGTTGATTTTAATCCTGGTAATAATTTTAAACGTGCAGACATTTTTATTTCCTGATCAAACGCACAATTTTAAGTATCATTTTTTTCAAAACATCCGGAAGAAGAGCGGAGAGCCTTAAGTATCGATAATATGGAATTTCCATCTGTGATACTCTTTCCATCAATGTTGAATTTTTAGTTTCTAAATCCTCACTCAACGATATTAAATCTGCGTTTTTTTATTCTAAATTATTTTTTGTATTGGTTACTTCATCATGCATCGCGATTTGTCTGGCAAGCTGTTGTTGCAACTCGGAAATATTCGTAAGCAGCGCAATGTTTTCAATTTTTAATGCAGATAATAAAAGGTTTGATTTTCTCAGGTCCATTGTTAACTTTTTCATATCTTGTTTTAATATTGATATGGCTTTTTTATTTTCTGCCTGATCCTCACGAAGTACCAGACTTACATTCGACTCGAACTCTTCTGTCATGCGCGAATAAGCATCCATACTTATTGGAAATGTACTGTTACTAAAGTTTGTTTCAGGTGCATTCCATAAGCCCACAAAAAAACTGCAATTATTTTCACTAACTGCATCAATATCTGTGTTTAGAACATTAATTGAATTTTCTGAATTGCTTATTTCCATCCATGAAGAACCTATCTTTTCAAAACCTCGATTGTTTGCTGAGACTGTGCCAAATCCAAAAACAGAACCACCATATGCCCATTGAACATTCTTACCCAAAATCCCTGAACTAAGTTCTGTGAACTCCTGAAAAGTATATTTTCGTACATGGAAGGGATTGGATTGTTCATCATTTGGATAATACCAATAATCATTAGGGCAAGTTATATATAAAATCGCATTTTCTTTAGCAGTTTTTTTGATAGCACTAAGAAAAACTTCAGGGGTATTGATGTGTTCTATTGTCTCTATTGAAACAACGATATCAAAAAAGTCTTCGCCATAACGATCTGAGATGGTGTTTGCATCACTTACAATAAACTCAACATCATATTCCCCAAAAAGTTTCTTTGCGTGCTCAATTGACTCTTCAGAGATATCAACCCCCACAACTCGTTTAGCACCAGCTTTCATTAATAGTGCTGAGCCATATCCTTCGCCGCAGGCAATGTCGAGGACTACTTTATCTTTAACAAGATGTAAGATATTAGCATATCTGGCGCAATGAATAGCTGATTCTTGTAAAGAGTGAGCAGGTTTTTCACTCAAATTTAATCTTTCCATAATATTCCTACTAAATTGTGTTTTTATAAAGTTTTATTTATATGATTTAACAGTCATTAGATTTTGTATTTTCATAATCTACGCGCAGTATTTTCATAAGCTTTGAGTTAACTATATATGAGTCAAATTGTTGTAAAGCTATTTGGTGACTTGCATTCCCCATTTGGGTAATTAGTTCAGGTTGATGTAAAAAACAAAGCATTTTTTCCGCTAAAGCATGAGAGGAACGTGGCTTAATCAAAAACCCATTAACACCATCAACCACCGTATCTCGGCAGCCTGGCACATCGCTGGTTATGACAGCGCGTCCCATTGCCATCGCCTCCTGTGTACTCCTCGGAAACCCTTCACGCCAGGAAGGCAATACAAATACACTCGCTTTAGCAAGCCACTCCTGCACGTTATCAACGTGGCCAGGTAACTCAATGATGTTATTACACTTCAAATCATTAAGCCGCTCTATAGTTAAGCTCCCCGGATTATGGAGATCCAGATGACCCAGCATGCAAAAATGAGTTTCAGGAAATTTCTTTTTGACTACTTTTGCAGCCTCAATAAATTCATAAACTCCCTTTTCTTGTAAAAATCTAGCGACAAAAATGAAAGACACTGGATCAACAGGGGGTGGGCAGTAGGGGTAATCAGACATATTTAATCCAATACCCCCTAATATATGAACCTTTTTGACTTGAATTTTTTCATTAACTAAAAGGTCTCGCTTATCATCCGCATTAAGCAAGATGAGACTTTCAATATGTCTGAAGCTTAATTTGTAAAGCGATACTAATATTTTCTTTAGTAATTTAGTCCGTAATGAAACCTGCCCTCCAGAATTGGTAAAGAAAAAACCAAGCCCTTCAAGCATCGCATAACGCTTTTGTATTCTTGCAAATTTTGCTGCTAAAGTCCCAAAAATGGCTGGCTTTGAAAAATATGAAAATGCCAGGTCCAACTTAAGTGATTTTAGAATCTTATATAATTTATAGGTATTGATAATATCAGAAAATGGATTTAGCCCTGTTCGACTGAAACGGTAATGTACTGGTATAGCACCAAATGATTTAACTTTTTCTTTTGTTACATCATCATAGTCAATTGCAAACGCATACACAACATGGCCATTTTTATGTAATAAATTAATCAGTTCTTTTCTGAATTGGATTAGACTTTCTGCTGTAGTACCGATTAATGCTATTTTCATAGGTGAGTTCTAGATTCTGTTTTTCTGTATGCGCAGGTAGATATCTTCCCATTGAGATACGATTTTTTTAGCAGAAAATTTCTCAATGACTCTTTCCCGAGCACGATAGCCACTTCCTCTACGCTGTTCAACATCTAATGATTCAATTTGTTGCAGCGCAGCGGTTAAGTGATGTACATCATTAACCGAAATTGTTATGCCAAAATCCTGTCCATTTCCAATAATTTCTGCCGGCCCACCACAGTTGGTTGCGACAACTGGCAATCCGCATGCCATAGCTTCGGCAACGACGAGTGCAAATCCTTCATAGTCTGAGGCCAGCACAAAAGCATCGGAATCATGATAATAATCAACAACATTATCTTTTTTCCCCAAGAGAGTAACTCGTTCGCTTAGAGAATTGTGATCGATAAATGTTTGTAATGAGAGTCGTTCCTCGCCTTCTCCAATTATGATGAGTTCACTATGTGGCAACTTCATTATCGCTTGCAAAATCAGCAGTTGATTTTTTACTTTTACAAGCCGCCCAACGGTTATCCAGCGAAATCGTTTCCTGCTCTGTCTATCAATGATACGAAAATGATCAATATTGATACAATTATAAACAGTAAGTGTTTTCTCTGATGGAAATACTTTGTCGTTAATAAACCGCTGCCGTGCCGCATCGCTTACGACTGTATTTAAGTCACAGAATTTATTAGTTAAACGATAAAGCCAGTCTCTGGCACTGCCACCTTCACGAACGCTGTGCGCAGTACAAATAATAGATGTGCTATCCACCAAAAATACTCTTACAAGACGTACCAGGATATTGGCATGAAACATATGCGAATGCACAATATCTGGAGAATTCTGTCTTATCAACCTGGCTAATTTAAATGCTGCAAATGGTAAAGCTAATTTGGACTTCATCCCCAATGAAACAACTGGGATGTTATTTCTAATTAGCCTATCGATCAAATCAACTGGTGGTGTAAGCGAAATTAACCGAACAGAATGCCCACACCTTTTAAGCTCGAGAAGCAGTTCAACTACCTGCATTTCCGCGCCTCCGACATTCATGCCTGTAATGACATAATCAATTTTCACTCATACCACCTGTTTTTTTAAATCACACTATCCATATATTTATTTAGTACTTCTTCCGGATCTCCAATCATCTTTGGTTTACCGCCCTCTAGCCACAGGACTTTATTACAAGTTTTCAGAATGACATTATTGTCATGCGAAGACAACACAACTACCTTTGCCCTCTCCTGTAATTCCTCGAATCTTTTCTTTGCTTTATTTAAGAAGGAAGCATCGCCAGTACCAATAATTTCGTCGAGTAGAAGTACATCTGGATCAACTGAAGTTGATACTGCAAATGCTAATCTCACGCGCATGCCGGTAGAGTAGACACGAATTGGTAGATTTAGATAATCACCTAGTTCAGTGAAACAAGCGATCTCTTCTATTTTGGATTCGATTTCTGCATTCGTCATACCTAGTAATAAACCACGTAGCTTTATATTTTGGTATCCTGTGGAATCATCATCCATCCCTAGAGCGATGTCCAACAGAGGAACTATCTTACCCTTTCGTTTAATTGTGCCGGATGTTGGTTCATAAATACCAGCCAAGAGTTTCAGTAGCGTAGATTTTCCCGCACCATTGTTTCCAATAAGTCCGAGTTTATCACCTTCTTTCAGACTAAACGTCAAACCGTCCAATGATTTAACCGTAACTGTGCTGCTTTCTTTTATTGAAGAAATTACACCACGGGTTAGATTTGCCACCTGCGATTTAAACGATCTACTTTTAGCGTCGTAAATGGGAAATTCAACACCCACATCTTTCAAGTCAATCAAATGAGACATAATAATTTACACCCAATATGCAATGCGGTTTCTACATTTTGCAAATGTAATTAGGGAGATAACTGTTCCTACGCATGCAAGGATAATGGAATTATAATAGCAGTATAGCTCTGGCATTTTGCCCACTAAAGGCGAACGAATAATCTCAATAAACCAGGCAAATGGATTTAACTTCAGCAGTAAGCTATATTTAGCCAGCATTGTTCCAGAAAATAATATCGGAGTTATGTAAAAGACAACCTGCATAAAGCTCATAACCATTTGCGGAAAATCTCTAAAACGTACAGAAATCACCGCGAACAAAGTCGCAATCCAGATCAAGTTCACAACTACGATCATAAAACCAAGTATAAAAAGAGGAATATTCCTTAACGAAAAAACGTTGAATATAATCAACACACCAATCACTATTACTATATTATGGCAAAGCATCATAAAATTTCGCCATAACATTTGCATAATATATATGAATTTCTTAGTTGGTAATTGACTTATAAAAGAGCTGGACGATATGAAAGTAACACACCCTTCATTTATAACGCCGCTAATAAAGTTCCAGAAAACCAAACCAACTGCTAGCATCGGGAGATATTCTTTAACTTCTAGTTTAAAAAGCTCTCCATAAATCACCCCTAAGGCAATAATAAGGACCGCCATACTTAATGTAATCCAAAACGGTCCAACAATGGATCTTTTATATCTCTGTCTTAATTCCAACCAACCTAATGTAGTCCAAAGATGCCAAGATTTTATTGACGAATATATATCTGTTAGTGATTCTTTCATTGCTTCAGCTCTTTATACATCTTTTCTTTAATTAATTCTAACCGGGAGTTGTATTCCAAAACAAATGCGTTAAGCAAAACTTTAATTTCCCCGTAATTATCACGAACTAATTGTAACCGATTCCTGATTGCAGTTGGATTATCAACCTCTTTTTCAACCAAATACAATTCTAACTCAGGAAAACCTTTATATATGTTTCCGGCTGGCCCCACAACGCATGGCGTTCCGACACTTGCAGATTCCAACGCTATCATTGGTGAACATTCCGTATTCGTTACATAGCACACTACATGTAAACGAGATAGCAGTTCGATAAACCGCTTATTATTTAAATTCTCTGATAAGGCCGTAAGTTTAATATTTGAAGTAACCCACTTCATATTATTTTCAAGATGCAGGTTTGTAACTAGCTCACATCCTTTTAATGAACCAATTGCTAGTAACTGAGGAAATGGATTTTTATACCAACTGAACATTGCAGCGAACAAACCTACGCGGAAATTGGCAGAATCAGGTGCAGCTAATTTTTTAGAAAACGAAGTGCCTGATACAACATAATTCGATACTGAGAATGCACGAATACCGTAAGCATTGAGTATTTCATCTAGCTCAGGCTTAAACGAGATGACCCCATCAACAATTCGCTCTCGGTAAAGTTCATACCATCCATCAAACGTTGAATATAGCGAGGAGTCAACCCACTGAGCAGGTGAACCATGCCATGCAAAAAATATTTTTATTTTCGGACTTAATGCCTTAATTTTTTTGGCTAGTTCCATTTGTAATTGTGTTCCACCGCTCATGATCACACTTTTTAGTGTTTTAGATGCAGCAAGTTTTTCTGCCAACCTGTTTAGATAGACATGAGTAGAAACCTGTGGGAACTCATATGAATAATATGGATATTGGATACTATCATCTTTAAAGAAACTAGCAGTTGATGTGGCAACACCAGACCAATATGCAGAGTAAAATGCTAATACTTCTTTATCTGCTGTTGCATTTCTATAAAACTCATCCAACAAATCATAATCAACTTGATTTGTGGTTGTTCCTGCAACCTTATAATATATTTTCCGTAGCAGGCTGTATTGTTTTAGCGTATTCATCAAATTCAAACGAAGAGCTAGTCTGCTTAGATTATAAATAGCTTTTGATATCAATCGTTCTTTAAATGATGGAGCTTTCTGCTCGCGAAGGAATATATTCTTAAATTCATTTTGCGATTTTGAACACATATCTTTGAAGAACAATGCCCATTTGTCAGCTATAAGGCCACCATCTACAAATTGCTGGCGATATGCTAAATAATTCATTCTTTGTAATTCTTCAAGACCACGTTGATCGTCAAGAAGACCTTTCAATGAATCATAAAATGCCTCTGCATCCCGAGACACAATATACTGTAGCTGCTTTTCAGGTAATACTTCATTGGCTATGCCAACATCTGTCGACACAACAGCACAACTGTTTGCCATTGCTTCAAGAAGTGGCAATGGTGTACCTTCACATTCCGAACTAATCAGTAGAATATCTGCATCAGAAAGTGTTTTAAGAATTACCTCACGATCGGTCTTACCCTTAGAACTGTCAAACTCAATATAATCAAATGTATATCCAGATTTTTTTAATTTATCTAGAGCCGGCAATACTATTGTATTCAGGCCTTTATAATCCTGGTAACCGAGGTATTCCCCCCATTTACTATTGCCAATCCATACGAGTTTTTTTCTGTCACGATTATCATAACTTTTTACCTCGCTCATTGGAATTTCTGGATTATCATAGATAACACTATGAGGAGGCGGAAAATCAGACAGTTCAGAATATAGCTCTTTCAATTTTCCGGATGTAACAAAATACCCATCCACAAAATTCATAAGAGGAATTCTTCTCTCATAGTTTGCAATATCATCATAAGTAAAAAGATGATCAGGAATATGCGTTGTAACAATATTGCTGATCAAAATTTCTTTATATTGGGGATTCCGCTGAGTGAAGTTCATCACTTCCATGAGATAATCACGCCAAAAGAAGTGTAAAATACTCTTTTCTTTTACGTTTTTATCCAGGTGCATAACAAAGTCTGCCACAGTTTTAAAATCATCGGTGCAAACTATTTTTACATTAAAACCGCTTAATTCTGTTGCTATATTTTGGGCTATTCTACCGAATGCCCAATCCAACTTATCGACTATGAAAAATAAATTCATTGATACGCCATTATAATATTAAATAGATTGGTACTAGCTTCCATAGCCATTAGGGTTTTGTTTTTGCCAATTCCAGGTATGGACCATCATATCTTCAATATTGTACCTGGATTTCCAGCCTAAAATCCTTTCTGCTTTAGATACATCAGCCCAAGAAGATCCTATATCGCCCTCACGTCTGGCGACAATTTCATAATTAACTTTCTGGTTACTTGCTTTTTCAAAGGCATCAATTACTTGTAAAACTGAGACACCAGTGCCGGTACCAAGATTAAAAATGTCATATCCTTGCAATTTATCGATATACCTTAAAGCACTAACATGGCCTGCTGCAAGATCTACTACATGGATAAAGTCGCGTACTCCTGTTCCATCAATAGTTTCATAATCGCCACCATAAACGGACAGTTTTTCCAATTTGCCAATAGCAACTTGAGAAATATAAGGAACAAGATTGTTTGGAATGCCGTTCGGATCTTCCCCAATAAGGCCACTAGGATGTGCACCTGTAGGATTAAAATAACGCAGAGCAATAATTTTTAATTTATCATCAGATTTCGCATAGTCTGATAAAATCTGCTCCAGCATGACTTTAGTAGTTCCATAGGGGCATGAAGCATTTCCAATAGGATATTCCTCCAGGTTGGGAACTGGAGAATGATTACCATAAACAGTCGCAGACGAACTAAAAATGAATTTGTAAACATTTGCTTGCTTCATAACTTCAAGCAGAGTGAGGGTTCCACTGACATTATTAATGTAATATTCCAGTGGTTTCTTTACTGATTCACCAACAGATTTTAATCCTGCAAAATGAATCACTGCATCAATATCGTAGTTTTTAAAAACTTCTTCAAGCTTTTGTTTATCGTTGATATCAGCTTTAATGAATGGAATATTTTTCGAAACCAAAGACCCAACGCGATGAAGTGACTCTTGGGATGAATTACTAAGGTTATCAAGTACAACCACATCATACCCGCCCTCAATTAATTGTAAAACGGTATGTGAACCAATATAACCAGCGCCACCTGTCACAAGTATAGTCATGAAGTCTCCGAAATTGTATTAATCTTTTATGCTAATTACGTGTTCAATTATTTGATCTTATATATTTTGTAAATTAGCCTTTAACATAACGTTATCTTATTTTAACACCGAAATGTTAATTTGTTCAGACACGCTACCGCCCCTGGCTCAACAGCTACCAGTCTACTGTACACTCCAATTTTTGCGGGGCTCAACCTGTCAATTATCGATTACATTTTGACACATTTAGCCCCAGAACATTCCAAATATTGTCGTATTAATCTCACTAAGAAACAAGGAAAAATCGATTTTTGCTATAAGAAAAGGTAGAACATTGATTTTTTTACTGCTTGATTTTTATCAAAAAAAAGGCAGTAGAGTCATGCTGTCTACCGATAGCATCAAGAGACTTCCCCTGCCATTTAATATGAAGTATTACCAATATAAATAATCTGTTGTCTTGATTATTCCCCGAGCAACTTCTCAATGCTCTTACGGAACTTAGGCCCTTCCTTCAGGTTGCGCAGTCCGTACTTAACGAATGCCTGCATGTAACCCATTTTCTTACCGCAGTCGTAGCTATCGCCTGTCATCAGCATGGCATCAACAGACTGTTTTTTAGCCAGCTCTGCGATGGCATCCGTCAACTGAATACGTCCCCATGCGCCAGGTTGGGTATGCTCTAATTCGGCCCAAATATCAGCAGACAGCACATAACGCCCTACTGCCATCAGATCGGAATCCAGCGTCTGCGGTTGATCCGGCTTTTCAATAAATTCAACGATCCGGCTGACTTTGCCTTCGTTGTCCAAAGGCTCTTTGGTCTGAATAACCGAGTATTCGGACAGATCGCCTTCCATACGTTTTGCCAGCACTTGACTACGCCCGGTTTCATTAAAACGAGCCACCATGGCAGCCAGGTTGTAGCGCAGAGGATCTGCACTAGCGGTATCCAGAACGACGTCCGGTAATACGACGACAAACGGGTTATCCCCAACAATTGGGCGAGCGCAAAGAATGGAATGACCCAAGCCCAGCAACTGAGCCTGACGAACGTTCATAATGGTCACGCCAGGGGGACAAATAGACTGCACCTCGGCTAAAAGCTGGCGCTTAACACGCTGCTCAAGCAACGATTCGAGTTCGTAAGAGGTGTCGAAGTGGTTCTCAACCGCGTTCTTAGACGCATGAGTCACCAGAACGATTTCTTTGATACCTGCAGCTACAATTTCGTCGACAATGTATTGAATCATCGGCTTGTCTACGATCGGCAGCATCTCTTTAGGGATTGCCTTCGTGGCAGGCAACATGTGCATCCCCAGACCCGCTACCGGAATAACTGCTTTCAAATTAATCATTAAGTCATTCACCTATTCAATTGTTGCTGAATTATAGCTTTTTAGCTTGTTTTAGCCAGTATGAATTACATTACTCCGATGCAGCGTATGTTACGCCGCTTAACTGCGGAATGCAGTAATCTTAATCCCAGGGAGGTGCAACTTTAGCCAGGAATGGTCGCAAAGTTACCCCCCCTTCCCTGGCAGTCGAAAATTCACCGCTTCAACATTCACCACCTGATGGTTTATACGGTCAATGTCAACTGAACTTTGTCCAGTTTCGTTTACCGCATGGACATTGGCCAGCGAAAGTGGTGTGTCCTGTTTAGCCATAAACTTGCCGCGCACATCCTTGCGGAGATCGAAGTGCATCTTAAGCGCGGGCCCTGTTACAGATTGCTGCATCACCCTGATGTTACGCAAGAAAAGATGCTGTGGTTGGTTGTGAAACTCAAGCGTAGCGCGCTTCATCTCCACGTTGGTAATGGCCACGAATGATGTTGCATTACCCGATGAGATCTGAATACCGCGTAATTTGTATTCAAGTTTGGTGTTATCGAGATGGATATTATTCAACTTAAAGTTTTGTGGAATGGATAAATATCGCCCTTTGATAACGCCATAACCAATGAGCATACCCGCGCTATTTTCCATATTGATATTATCAATGACGAAATTATCACATCCATAAATAGCGACCGTTGCATTATCGATGCCCGCTTTCTTACTGAAATCCGGGGTGATATTTCGCGCGGTAATATTACGAATGATAAAATGCTTGCCGTTCTCCACATGGACTAACTGTCGACAGTCGGTACCAGTGATGTTCGCCACGACAAAGTTTTTTATCGCCAGCTCATCGGGATAGGTATTGTCATAGGTACTGCCCGCCAGCCCGATGCCTATGCCCCAGTTCACATTGCCGTTGGTACAGTTGATACGTTCGATGACGTGGTCAGAAATGAGGATGTTGCTGTCGTTAATCGCCACATTCCACTCAATAGCATCGCCCTGAAGATCGCTAAAACGGCAGTGGGTAATCTTCACACCATCCATACGGTTATGAAAACCCTGTCGCAGGATCCCGTAGTTAGCGCGCGTGACGGTAATATCATCGATAGTCAGATTGCGCATCAGCCTTGAGGTTTTTCCGCCGATATAGATTTGCGTCACCGGGCCGAAACCACTCATGGCAATCCCTTTTATCACGCAGTCCGATCCCCGTACATCCAGGGTAACATTCCTCAGATTCCCGCCCTGCTCGCCCAGCACCTTACATCCATCCTGCAGAACAAAGCGGCCACGGCCATTACCGCTTATTCGACCTTGCACAGATAGTGTTTTGCCAGGGGGAATAACGATAGCGGTATTAAGATCCTTACATTCCAGTCCTTTTGGCACGACTACAGTTTGTCCTTCTTTGAACGCCTGCCGGAAAGAAGCGACCCAATCATTTGGGTTGTAATCCTGAATATTGACGCGGCCAGATGATTCAAGCGCCCGGACAACGGGAAAATGCAGCACGGCAAGCGCAGAGCCTGCCGTCAGAAAAGTACGGCGTGAGAGTTTGTTCTCTGACATACAACCTCGATTTACATCGTTTGTAGCAGACTGGCTAACTGTTTATTGATCGCTAATTGATTAAATCCTTTTTCAATTTTTTCGCGCGCGCACTGCACAATCGGTTGCACCTGCTCACTATCGAGTAGGCTAAATGCCGCTAATCTCTCTGCCAGAGCCTGCGCGTCATTTTCCGGTGCCAGCCAGCCAGATTTACCCGACTCGACAAGCTCCGGGATCCCACTGTGGACGGTAGAAATGACCGGGATCCCCACTGCCATCGCCTCCATCAGCGCCACTGGGATACCCTCCATATCGCCATCCCTTCCGGTGATCGACGGCAGCAAAAATACATCCGCCTGCTCAAGCATCTCCTTTACCTGATGACTGGGTTTAAAGCCGGGCATCTCAATCACATCATCAAGCTGATATTGCTCGATAAGCGTACGCAAACGACGCTCCCAGGGACCAATGCCAAGAATGCGGTAGCGAAATAAGACGCCCTGCTCTTTCAACTGCCGACAGGCTTCGATGGCGACATGCAGTCCTTTTTTCTCGGTTAACCGGGCGACAGAGATAATCTCCAGCGGTGCGGCTGGGGCTTTCAGTTGACGAGGCGTAAAACGTGTCATGTCGATACCCATACGGGAAACCGCGATTTTTTGCGGCGGGCACCCCATGTTTTTTAAACGTCCAGCCCAGAGATTACTGATGGGTAACATCAAATCTCCACGTTGAAACAGCTGCTGATATTCAGGGGTATAGTGAGCAAGCACATCCCGATGCGAAACATCAACGCCATGAAATACCGTGGCGATTTTTCCGCGGATCACCCCAAGCTCACGCAGTTTGGCGGCCGTTACGCCTGCAGGTCCAAAATGAGCGATAAAGACATCCGCCTCAAACGCCCGTGGATTCCCACCACAAATGGCCGCTAAAATCAGATTGCGCGCCTCATCGCCATAGCGTGCCACATTAAGCGCTTTCCAGGTGGCTGCGCGGGTAATCCCGTGCAGCGTCGCCGCCGCTCTATACTTCAGCTTCGCCAGCTTGCTCTGTGGTTCATTCAGTAACCAGCGCGTTTTTTCACCCAGACGGTAGGTATTAAATGAAGCATGGGTATTTTCAAGATCGCCCTTCTGCAACGCGACAATCTCCACGTCGTAGCCCATATCGATAAATGCGGTAATCTGATTGAGGATAAAGGTCTCAGAGGAGAGCGGAAATTTAAGCAGGAAAAAGCCAATCTTCATTTTTCCCCCTCAATACGCGATAAACCCGACTGCACCATGCTCACCCCGCGTTCGCGCTCACGCGTAACCGCGTCGCCGAGACGTATGCGCAGCTCAGGTAGCTGTCCGAGAGCATCGGCGACCTTCCCTTCCAGACTACCATCGAGCAGATGGCGAATATCGACGGCCATCTCTGGTAACCCCAACTGTTGCATAATCCCTGCCGATTTATGCTCGTAGTTAATGGCGATGGCTGGCGTCATAAAATTCATTGAGATGATGGCAGAGTGCAAGCGAGTCCCCACCGTCAGATCGCAGGCAGCCAAAATTTTCCCCATTTCCAGATCGTTGAGTTCATCCATCACCACGTGATACCGGGCCGGGTCGTTAACATACTGGCGCAGGTTTAACGCAACCATGCGATCATCTTTGTTGTAACTATCAATACCGGTGCAGGTTGACAGTGCAATCACCTGGTAACCTTCATCGAGGATGCGATTCACCACCCCGGCAAAGGCTTGCTCATAGGCCTGCTGCGTTGTCCCCAGGCGTTTATCAAAAGGAGCCAACTCACGCAACGTTATGGCAACCGTCTTCTGTTTAGCCGCCATTTTTAACCAATGCTGGACGGCATAACCGGGTTCATAATCCTCATGATGGTTATCTACCAGCCAGGCGGTATCCACCCCGGTTTCGACTTTATCCGTGTTTATTGCACTGCGCTTCATCAGTTCCAGACTGACGGACTCACGCAAAATCAGCGCATTACAGTGTCCAAATACGTAGTTCGCCAGTTGGTTAAACTGCTCATCCTGGAATGGCCCCACGCTGTGGCCAATCATGTACAGTGGTTTTTTTGCCATAAACGAACACAGGGCATGTTCAAACTGCGGTACGCCATACAGATCGACAAAAAACGATCCACCGACCTGGATAATGGCGTCGTAGCGCGACAGCAGACGAACAAAATCGGTAAATCCCTGGGCGATAGCGATATTGCGCAGATTACCGGAATCAGTGACGCGCGAGAGCAGTACCTGGTGCTGATAGCGACGACGCAGCACTTTCTTCACGCGCCCAATGACGCCCGCTGCGTTATTGTGCTGCTTCATCTGCGAATACAGCGGATCGCCCATCACCGGGCGGTTCAGCAACCATGAGGAGCTCACCGGGTAACGGCTCATCACATCCACTTCAGTCTCGGGACGCAAGGCGGTAATGGCATCCAGCAAACCGCGCAGAATCGCGCTATCCCCACGGTTCCCACAGGTATGGTTGCCTAAAATTAGTAATTTCATTCTGACCTCTTCTAATCATTGCCGGAGGGCGGATGTCACCTGTTCCGACATGCAACAAGCACAATTCATCCTGCACGAAGCAAGGTTTTCATTTTTTCACTGCGACAAAGCTGGCGTTTTATTTCCACCACTAGCGGATGGCGCGACAGCACAATCATCACCGCAAATACCAGCGCACCTGCCACAATCTGCATCCCCAGCAACGCGCCTAATGGCAGGTAGCTGCGCAGCGTTAAGCCCAACGCATAGCTCACCACAAGGGTGGGTAAAGAGAGATACAACGGCAACCAAAGACTGAGCATGTACTGGCTGTAGCTGGGGCCAAGAACAGGCTTGATCATCACGAAATAGCTGAGGATCGTGTTAATCACCTGAACCAGCAAAAAGCCCAGCGTCACGCCAATCGCCCCGGCAAGATGACCACCGATAAAAATGGCTGGAATAAACAGAAAGGTTTTGAACATATTAAACTTGAAACTGATATCAACCCGCGCTTTCGCCATCAAAAGCGATCCTATTGGATTCCCCACCGAGCGCAGCAGACCCACGATGCACAGCAGTTGCAAGACGGGAATAATGCCGTTCCACTTCTCGCCAAACACCAAAAGCACTACGTTGTTCGACACCACCATTAATCCCAGCAGCGCCGGGAAGTTGATAATCCCGACCACCGATAGCAGTTTGTAAAAATTCACCTTTAGCTTTTCACTGTCGTCCTGGATTTTGGCGAAAGCCGGAAACAGGACGCGGGTAATAATCGGGTTCAGTTTG
>JAAAKD020062688.1:0-15389 GCA_010014825.2 Danaus melanippus
TTCAAAAAATCACTATTCGCACTGATATCTAAATAATCAATGCCCAGATTTTGACATTGCTCAATAAATCGGGTATCCGTTTGATCCAAACAAACAATTACCATATCAAGATCGGCTAATTTTTCAGGCATAACAGCTTTAGCTAAGTCTACTTCACGCTGCTCTAAAACAGGTGAAAAAAGTTTCGCAAATGCTCCCATCTTTTGTGAATTTCTTCCCATCAAAACGACAGAATGTTCCTGCCTTGTTAATTCTTTGACGATTTCTTGACCAACCTGTCCGTGTCCGCCGACTACTGCTATCTTTATCATCTATTTTCTCCTTTATCTATTTAATTACTTCCTTTTTTCGCTGATAGTTGGAGTTGTCTCTGTCTTACAGATTTCAGTAGAATGTTTTCATAAATGAAAATTTTAGATTTCACAGCTATAATAGATTGAGCTAACAACTCAGAAATCGTATCAATACTAAAATCTTCATTTTTAAACAACTTAATTCTTCTACTTATTTACTATGCAGAACATTCCCATTTTAATGTTTACAGTTGTAATCCCATTCTAATACTCTATAATTTTTGTTTACACTTGTCAACGATAAAACTCTTAGATTCCGTTACCGCTTGAAGATTAAATAATTAATGGAACCAATGAATAGAATGAGTTATTCAGTACCTTATAATCATAGATTTAAATATACAATTGATAGAACAATGCGCTTTATGAATAATTCTGACTAATTTAAATTAATTGAAAAAATGATATCCAAACTTTCTAATCATTAATAAACCATTGTTAAGCAACAAAATAATCTAAGACGTGTTGTAGTTCATCTTGGTTCAAGACTTATTTTTTTATACAACTCATCAGTTACTATAGCTATATTAAAGAAGTTGACGGTAAAAATGACAATAAAAAAGAAACGCATGCAATGTAGCAACTCCAAACATTTAGATTTTTATAATCTAATTTGGGAGCGCCTCAAAATAAGTGTCTCTTTTTTTCTGATAGAATTTTATCATGTATGTAGTATCGTTTATCCTGGTAATGTGTGATCAACCGACTCACTTTCATCTGAAAGTATATCTACATAATGCTTTAACAATTTATAGTCATCCTCATCTTCGTTTTTTATAATTACTTTATCTCTAAATAAAGCCTTACGTGAATGACCTAAAAGTTTATGATGCACTTGGTTCAAAATCAAATACTCTATCTCTGCATCATTCAAATTGTATTCCTTCATATCTTCTGTATTCGTATGGATATAATTGTATTCCAAATGAGAAGCATTATTGATCACTCGTTTAAACTCTTCTTTTTCCACTTTCATACAAGTCACGTCCTTTACTTCATTATAACAAAATCTGTAAAAAGCGCGATTAAATGGCTTTTTCTACTATTTCAAGACATTTAATTTGACCAAAAACTCGGATTAATGAGAATATTAATTTAATGATTAATAATTATATCAATTAGAATTGAGGGATTCAGTATGTATACACTTAATGATCTCACTAAATTGAAATTAGAGAAAGTAACCGATAACAAAAGCAAATACAAATATTTTTTCCATTATATACAAAATGTTTTGCTCACGAACCTCGACGGTGTTGAAGAGATTTGTAGATTGATGAGTCAATTCTCTTTCGAGGCTCAACTACTAATTATTTTTCAATTACAACAAATGGAAGACACAAAAGTTCAGGAATTGACCCATGACTTGATTGCCAAACTAGAATTAGTTAAAGTCGAAGTATTTCTTCCACGAAAGGAATGGTTAACCCTCACAGGAGTTGTTGAAAGAAAATTCTCATAGTTACTCTCACTATTTAGCATATTCTACTATCAGCAAGTTTTTTGATTAGGAAATCACTCAGCCATCGTATTTCAATTCATTACTCATATACTCATCTATATATCTATAATAAAAATCAATAAACTTCCGAGCAAATTTTATGATCTATCGTTTGAATTATTACTGATACTCCTCGGTAGTAAAATCTAATCAAAAATGAACATGATAAAATAAAAGAAGAGCAATATGCCATAAAACCAGTCTTCCCTAAACCAGTTTTATTATTGCTCTTTTTGTTTTGAATATATTTATTCTGGTAGAGTAAGGAAAATTGTCATTTTCATCTACGTAGTACAATACAATTCAATATTATAACTTTCCTAGAATTGTTTCAAAAACTATACTGAACAATTTATAGTGACATGGTCAAAAACTTAGATTCACTATGCCATACCACCATTAACAAAAATAACTTGACCATTAACCCATTTTGAACCAATAACCGAATTGACTGCTTCTGCAATATCCTCCGGCGTACCTAATCGTTCTAATGGATTGGCTAAACTTAACGTTTTAATCAATTCATCTGATTTACCCTCTAAGAATAGCGGTGTTGCTGTGGGTCCTGGTGCAATAGTATTTACTCGAATTTGTTTCCCACGTAACTCTTTTGCAAGAATAGGTGTGAGCGTTTCAATAGCTGCTTTCGAGGCAGCATACGCACCATATTCAACAAACTGGAGTCTCGTGATAGATGTTGAAAAGTTGATTAGTACGCCCCCTCTGTTTAGGTGCTGTGTAGCTAGTTTGGCTACTACAAACGTGCCACGTAGATTTGCTCGTATTATCTGATCAAACTCATTCATATCCAAATCAGATATAGGTGATAATCGCATGATCCCTGCTGTATTCACAATGACATCGATATTACCAATTTGGTTTTCAAAATCTTTAATTCCTTTTACCATTCCTTCTTCATCTGCAACGTCTGCCTGAACAAGTGTCGCTTTTACATCGAAGTCATTTAGCATTTCTAAAATATGTTTTGCTTTTGACTCATTTTTTCCATAGTGAATACCGATGTTGTATCCTTTCTTAGCTAAAGAAACAGCGATAGCTTCACCAATACCACCAGTTGCTCCTAAAATCAAAGCATTTTTTTCCATAATCTAGCTCCTTTTTAAATCTTTAATTACATTTTCATGTTTTTGTAACTAGAACTGTACCACACTTTTGTTACATTTCAAAATTTTTGTAACTCAATTGAATTTGGTATAATAATTCCAGAACATCTATTTTTGTCCATCAAGGAGATCAAAAAATGAAATTAACAAAAAAAATAATTTTAAATACTGCTGAAGAGCTAATTTTGAATAATGGATTTGAACAAACTTCTCTTACAGATATAGCAAAAAAGTTAAGTGTCACTCATGCTGCACTATATAAATATTACCGAAATAAAGACGATGTATTTGAAAATCTTGCTCTGCGCTGGTTAGAGGAATCAATGAAGGATATTTTCGAGTGGCAACCTAAAGATAGCCCAAATACCTTACATGATTGGCTTTGGTCTATGACAAATATAAAAAAAGAACTCTATCACTCAAATCCTAAAATGTTTATGTTATATACTCAATTTATAGAAAAAAATGAACGACTGGTATCAAACCATATAGAAAAATTAGCAAAAAAATCCGAACAAATTGATGCAAATAAAAATGGCCTTGCTGTTATCACTGCATTTACTTTTTTTCATAATCCTTACTTTGCAGATCGTTGGGATCGACCATCATACAAAAGTGAGTTTGAGAATCTTTGGATTTTGATGGCTCAGTCTTCCTAGCCCCTTACTAGAACTATTTTTTCATTTTTTGTATACAGCAATAGAGAAGTACTTTTAAAAAGTACTTCTCTAACTGAATCTGCTTAAAATTAAACGAAAGATATCTGCATTTATAAAAAATTGTTTCATTAGTTTGACTGATTGTTTATACCAATACAAACTTTCTTTTTTCCCTACTTATTTCACCTTGCCATTATTAACTATATCCACATGAATCACACGTTTTCCTCACACCTATAGTGATAACAACGGTATCAATTATAACCCCTACACAGTATTCAATTAAATTCCCACCTCAATAAATAATTGCCTTTATATCAAATAAGCGTTGCATTTAAGTACTTTAAAATCAAAAAATTATCATCAACAGTTGCACCATTTTCAGACTTTTGAGGTATTGCAACAAAAAAACAATCGTTATTTATGAAGTATCTGGGTGTCTATATGAATCTATTCGTATTGGTTTTTATTTCAGATTGTTACGTATTTTCGATAGATACGAAAAGCGTTTTAATAGCTGATAAAACTTTTTTTCTGATATAATTCATTATAAAAAAATAATGCTGAATGATTAAAATCCCCATTTATTTGGAAACCTATCAATATAAGATTTACTTGTGTAAAAATAATATCAATCAAGTCTAAGATATGGAGAACAACATATGCAAAATCTGCTTTATTCAGTTACAAGTAGTAAAACGTGTGCTGCGATAACCAAATGGCTTAACGATAACAATATCTCATTTGATGAACGCCGAATATCTAAAGCAAACCCATTAACATCAAAAGAAATATTCCATCTTTTATCGATAAGTCAAAATGGATTTGCAGACATTATTAAAAGAAATGTTACAATTGTTGATTTTGATGGTGAAGAAGTGCCAATTGAGAAATTAACCACAAATGAGCTAGTCTCTACACTAGTTAAAGATCCTTCCATATTCAAAGTACCTATTTTAATAAATAACCAAAAAATGTTCACAGGCTTTAAGGTGAGAGAATTTGAAGAATTTTTTCTGAAACAAAATAAGCATACATAATAATCTATAAAAATAAATATCGTAAAAAAAGAGCCAAAACATTACGCTTTAGCTCTTTCCAATAATTTATTAACGTTATGTTTAATCTTTGTTTTAGTCATTCATGTAAGATCTATTTCTAGCTTTCTTCCTAAAATATCTTCTAATTCTGTACTTGAAATATCCAATTCCCCTTCTCTTATATCTTTTTGAACACCAACTATAAAGTTAGTCGCACCTTCAGGAAAGCCACTTGTTTCTAGTACATGTCTATAGGAATCATCAGTAATAGATTCTAAATCAATTTTATACTTTTTCCCTTTTTGCAAAAAATCGGCTAATTCAGGATACGATAAAGGTTTCCCACTAAATTCATAAATTTTTCTTTCTGGAACATCTCCAACTAGCACATGTGCTGCTCCTTCTGCATAGTCCGATTTTTTTGCCCAGCCAGCTTTTCCATCACCTGCAGAATACATGAAAGTAGTATCATTCTTTATAGCATCAAATAGCATAGCTTCATTTTCAAGGTACCAGTTATTTCTCAAAAAAGAATAGTCCAGTCCAGACTCCTCAATTAAATGTTCAGTAAATTTGTGATCTGGAGCAATCATTGCCTTTGATTCTTGTGCATTCGGTGCACTTGTATATGCTACGAAATCAACATTTGCTTCTATCAGTGCTTCAACAACATTTTTATGTTGTTCTTTTCGCTTGTCAAGTTCCCCAGAAGAAACGAAAAGAACTCTATTTGCTCCTTGAAAAGCATTTACAAGAGACGCTTTATCAAAATAGTCCGCTATTCTTATTTCAACACCTAGATCTTCTAACTTTTTCGCTTTCTCTAATGATCGAACTGTAACAACAATTTTTTCTTTCTCGACTAAATCTATTAAAAACTTCACACTAAGAAATGCTAAGTCACCTGTAGCGCTAGTTACCAAATATTTCATCTCTGAACCATCCTTTTTCTATCGTAGTTAATAATTCTTTCTGTATTTTAACACAAAACTTACTATAAATAATTATGAAAAACTCTTTCGTCTACAATACAGTTATTAGATATTATTCATGCTAGATTACTAAGTACTGATTGCAATTTCCTAAACATAAGTTTCTGCTACCTACATAATTCCAGTATTTAAAGAGAAAACGGTAGGGTCAAAAACTTTTATGTTTCTTCCTCCGCCATAGAATTGTCCTAATACTTACGAAACTGATTTTTAAATGAACAATGACTTGTTTATGAGTTTATGGACACAAAAATAAAATAAGACACTCCAACTGCGTCATTTAAAAAGAGTGTTCAGAAACTAATCATTTTCTGAACTCTCTTTTTAACAATTTAATCGTACATATTCTATTATTTGAAATCTATTTTGCACAATATATCTGGCCGCCAAGAACGGTTTATTTAATTCAATCGGCAAATAGATCAACAGAGAATACTCTGTTGGCCTATCAGTAAATTAACAAGATATTTTATAAAAACAATGGAATACAAAATCCTTTATTAATTTTTTAAAAAAATTCACAAGAAATATTCTGTTATTAGGAACCAGCTTCTCTGAAATATTCTAAAAAAATTTTTCTTTAAAATAGTGATCTACATAAAGTTAAACATTTAGACTTATTTCTAAGGTCGCTTCAATAATAATTTTTCATATTAATTTACTTTTAAATTTATAAGTAAATTTTCGGATTTTAGACAGATCTTTAAAGTTAGTTTTAAAACTTGGTGCATCGACTAATCGAAGCCCGTCATTAAAGTCCTTCTTGTACCTAAAAATTCCATAAGCGGCCATATCGACTAAATGAATCTGATTCCATGATTTAAAAGTAGCATCATGATATAAAATATTCTTCGTTTCAAGAGCGATAAACTCATTACACCAATCTTTTTTTTCAATAATATATTTCATAGCAGGTGTATTATTATTAATCATAATATTTTGGAAATCAATCAGATATTCTTCTTGTACATTAACATGCTCAATAATTGTCATGCCTGTTTTATGTGGTACTTTTTTAAGAAAACTCTCTGGTGTCAATTCCATCAATTCTGTACGAATTATATATTCTTTTAAATCAGAAGTCATACTTTTGATTGATTTTAAAACATCAACATTACTGTTATCTGATAATTCGCAAATAAAAAAATAAGCCCATCTGTTTGATTCTTCTCCCTCAAACTTAATTTGTGATTTATACATTCTTGAAAATTCACTCTCAAATGAAGAAAATAACTGCTTAAACTGCTTAATCCTCTTTTTATTCAGATTCTTAATAGTTATACTTAGATATTCCATTTTCACTCTCCTAACAAAATTTTGAATGAGACAGAAATCGTCATCATACCATTAGTAAAAAGTACTTTCACTGATAAATTTATATTTGTAATAGTTTACTTATAAATTCAGGTGCTTAACTCGATACCACATAATATATAGATGTTAAATCTATTACAAACCAAACATTTTTCTTAACTGCCAGTATATTTAACAATTATTATATTTTCTAAAACATCGCTTTATCTATTTATTTAAAATATACTATAATTATGGATAGCAATCAATTTTTTGTAGGCACACCTAATTTTATTAGATTAAAAATATTTAAAAGTATTTTAATCAGCGTATTGTAGTATGATACTCCGTTTTTTGAAAAAAATATATTACTGAACACAATTAAATGAGCTACTGAAGAAGCTAAGAAGTTAGCAATGAAAAAAGGATCAAAAACTTTTAAGTTTCTGACCCCTTTATTATTTTTTTATTATCCTGAAGTACATTTTATTTGATAACTAATAATTGGAACTATAAATACATCACCTTTTTAAAACTGTTCAGAGAAAATATCGTTGGCGCACTTTAAACATAAGATAGATGCATTTTGATTCTCTAAAGCTTTGATGGATTTTTCTTGAGCACTATTGATTTTGGGAGGAAATTGCCATTTAGTCCAACATGTTTCATAAGTACTTATTTCTTTCTTACATCTATTACAATAAAATTTTTTTGACTTTACATCGTACATATTAAAGCTCCTTTATTGGGTATTTAGTCATTGGTTAACCATCTTTTTTATAATTCTAAAAGATAGGTATATCGATATAAGCAAAAACAATAAACAAACTAAGAATAAGCAGAAAAATAGAATATAATTTGATAATTTAAATATTTCATTTATCATAGAAGTTTTCAATAAATTTTGAACTAACATGAATATAATAATCAGTATCAGAAAAACGATCGAGCTTCCGTTTATTCCAGCTAAATAAACCGCTGGTACTAAAAGGGAAGTGTATATTATACTAATAGCTATTGATAATCCTATAACACTTAAGTATACCAAAATTGAGTACTGGTTGTTAAAAAGTAAAAATATAGAATCTACAATCAAATTGAATAGTGAAATAGTTGCTAGAACAACTCCCATAACAGTATATCTTGATAGGACTATATCAATATATCTAATAGGCAAAGTAGTAGAAAAATAGTACCAATCGTCTTTATGATCATTTGTGAATAATGGTAGTACAATCGATACAGAAAAAAATATACTAATAATATTAGCTATTATGAGACCAGTTTCTTTAAATATTAAAACAGCAGAAAAGTATATAATCAAAAATGCTATAATATACATCATTTTAATCTTATTTCTTAAGGAAATAATGTCTTTTATTATACTTCCACTCATACCTTACCTATCTCCCATCATTATTTTTTCCAGATTGTTTACATCATTTTCTTCAGTGATCTTACCATCTCTTAAATATAACACTTTATTTGTAATTTTTTCCAAGTCACTTAATATATGAGATGATATAAACACAGCACATCCAGTTTTCTTTGAAAAATCTGATATATAAGATAGTAATGTATTTCTAAATACGGGATCCAATCCATTAGTTGCCTCATCAAGCAACAACAATTTGGGCTTTCGACAAAAAGCATAGGCAAAATTTAATTTCACTTTCATACCATGTGAATAATCGTTAATTTTTTTATCTTTTGGCAAGTCGAATTCTTTTATGTATGAAAAAAATAGCTCCTTGTTCCAATTTTTAAAAACTTTGCTAAAAACAGAGTTTATATCAATAGCTGTAAATGATGCGTTGAAATGATTTTTGTCTAGAATAATGGCCATTTCTGATTTGTCTGTTTTTTTGTGCTGATCACCTAAAAAAGATATTTCTCCATTGGACGGCTCTAAATTTTTAAATATTAAGTTAAATAAAGTTGTTTTCCCTGCACCGTTTTCACCTATCAAACCAACAATATCTCCCCTGCAGATTTTAAAACTTATGTTGTTGAGACTAAAGTCGCTTCTCTCAAAATTAACGTCTGTTACTTTTAAAATTTCCTGCATAGTAATTCTCCTTATTTAAATCATTAAAAATAGTGGTGATATGAACGCTTCTACCAATGCACCTATAAAAATAGCGATAAATCCTAATAATAAAATTAATTTTGTATTTTTGAGGTTTGTCACATGATATTCAATACTTTTCAAACCAATGAGTGCACCCAAGAAAAAACCAAAAAACTCGATCACTCCATGAAGTAGAACGGATACTGCACCCATTTGTAACATAATAATTAACGGCGTATTAATTCCCATAAGATACGCATTAGATACTATTACAACATAGGTAACATAACTATTTAGAACACATCCGCTACATAATATTAAAAAAACAATGAAATTATTGAGCAAAACTTTTGTGAAAAAGTAAAAATCATTTTCGCCCATTACTACTTCTGGCCGATCTAAGTTTATGAACACCAAACTAATAATAACAATAATAAAGTAGGTTAAAAAAAATAACGTACTAATTTTTTGCATTTCTTTCTTGTACTCTTGGAACATCAGAAAAGTAACCCCTCTTAATTAGAAAAAAAGTAAAGAATAAGCAAATCAAGGATATACCATATAGAAATAATTAGCGTAAAATCTTTTTTACTTCCTTCTATTTTTTTTGTAAACAGATATGCGAATATAATCATACTGATAATTTCAAAAGGATTGACCTTAGTTATTAGAATATTTACTAAGTGATTATCCGACTTAATTATACTATTCAATCCTATATAAGACTCTTTATTAACTCCAAAAATGGCGCCCAGAATTGTATTAGTTATTGTACCGACTAATATTGGTAAGTAAGATATCAACGATATATTCCATAAATCAGTTTTACTTAATTTTTTTATATTAAAGGTATTTACTAGAATACTAGAATAAAAATACCTTATAGCTACAACAAAAATCGGTGATAGAATTAGAATTAGCATAATAAAGAAATTGATTGCTTTATTTAAGGATAGAGATTGTTCTAAATATTCTTTAGAAACGCTACTAAAAATTAAAAAGAGACCAAAATTCACAATTAAGATAGAAAAAGCGAGATAAAAATTACGGTGTTTTCCTTTTGTCATATAAACACTCCTAAGTAATTTTAAAAGAATCAATCAGCCAGCACTAACTGTGTTGGCTGATTGGAATCCTATTATTATGTCCCAACAGCTCCAACACCAGCAATAATTGCTGCTAACCATGGCGCTACAGTTACACCTAAGAATGATAAGAAAACACCTTGAATTCCATACACAGTAGATGTAATGCTGAGTGCTTCTGCTAGACCAGGTACAACTTTGACACCATTTCCTTGTAGAATACCTAAAATATTTGCATCAAAGTTTGCGCCAATCATTAATAAAATAGCACTTGCTACAACTAACTTGATAGCTGTTTTTTGCAATTTTTTGATATCTACTTTGTTAAAAGTTAGTACATCCATTATCTCACCTCCTTTCAAATATATTGAATATTTTATTTTAGAAGAGTAAAAACCAAGCCCACATATATTACATCTCCTTTTATAATAATTTATTGACTTGTGTTTATTTTAACTGAGGTGGTAAAATTAAAATAAAAAAAGTCTCGAATATGAGACTTGAAAAGGAGTGATTTGAAATAGATAAGTATGGTGTGTTAATAAATGAAATAAGAATACAAAAAAACCTATCCTTAAACTACCTTATAAGCAATATTATTTCTAAATCTCAATTTTATAAATTCGTGTCAGGGGAATCAATGATTTCAGTTTCTAGATTTGATTTGCTTCTCAAAAGATTATCTATGTCTCACGAAGAGTTCTATTTCATTTATAACAAGAAGTTCGATGATCCTAATCTCTTGTTCTCAAATATTAAAAAAAGCTTTGAAGAAAAAAATTTGAAATCATTGGAAATTTTAAAAAATCAATTTAAGATTAAGTATAGTAGAACTGGAAATTTGCAGGACAATCATCTACATCTCCTATGCAGCATACTAGGTAAAAGGATCCAAAATATTACTTACTATGATTTTGAATTGAACATTATAAAGAATTACTTGGTTTCTATTGATGAATGGTCGTATTATGAAATCACATTGCTCAATAATACAATGTTTATTTTTGACTATGAAACACTTAATTCAATTATTTCGATTCTAATAAAAAAAACAACTAACATTAATGCATATAAAAAAAATGATAGCGCTCTAATTAAAGTGATATCTAATGTTTTAATTTTGAATATTCACAATAATAATTATCAAAATTTTGATAATATAATTTCTTTTTTGGAGCATTTTCAAGGATCTACAATCGACGATAAGACAATGATATATTTTTGGATTACGGCAAATAAATATATAAAGTATGAACAAAACAAGTATTTGAAAAAATTAACTACTCTACTCGAATGGTTAAATGAAATTGATATGAATGATCTATCTTTTTTATATTCCAATATACTAACCAATATACAAAAAACATTGCCTAGAAAATAAATTTTGGGCAATGTTTTTTATTAAATAAAGAGGATATAAATTATAACAATTCAATATTAATCTATATATTAATAAAATTGTAGCCTCACATCAATCGCATTTTTAGACAACTGGTAACCAGCTTCATCAACACCAGAAAAGATTTCTAACGGAGATATATTGTACCTCTTACCATCTTCAAATTCATAAAAATCCTGATTGGTAAACAAATTATAGGCCAATGCAACCAGTCTTTGCTCCCCACCGGATAGCGTGCCATCAAACCACACTTTACTATTGATTTCTCTTTGGACGAAATTAATCATCGAACGACGTCGGTTAAATAGCCTTTCATTACCGGTGAAGATAAAAACCAAACTACGCCAATAAGGATCTCGAAGATCAGTAAAACCTAATTCTTCCATCATATAATTAAACCTGGCAATATGTTCCTTGTTTAGAAATAATTCCTCCATTGTAGTTCCTCCTCAAGTTAGTTTTATCGTTCCTTATTCTTCATTCGGCTTGGCCAAGATAAAATGCATTGTTCCTTTAATATGATCGTACTCTCTTTGGCATGCTTTGCATAAATAATGACCATTTGAATAGAAAAAATCACTTTTTTTAACGTGAATTTCTCCTGCTAACTCACCACAATCACATTCGATCCAGGTAGGTGGCCAATACATTCGCCTATTAAACCGCGTAATCGGTACTTTCCATTGCCCGCCATAACATTTTCTTTCTTCAGTCATTCTATTGAGTCCCCTCTCACCGCACTGTTAAGCGCCTAATTGGTCTTTGTCACTAAAACGGACACCTTCTGCATAACCGGAGTTAAAAGCTTCTTGATCCATCACGGTGTGAGAGGTATCTTTACCAGGTACCAATCCAATCTTTTCGACTGCAGACTGAACCACTTCCGGCACTTGCAAAGCCAATTCATAGCCATTTGTCAGCACTTGTTTTCGAAATGTTTGCGACAAACCTTTCAAGTATCCTTCTAAATAATCTTGTTTTAACTGCCATTTCCGTTTGTATTTCCGTCTGATCTCAGGTAACTGAAGAAACTGCCGTGCACAGTAGCTGGCACTGCCACGAGCATACTCAAACGTAATTTGAGCAATTTGTACATCGGACGTGATCCCAACAAAGTGAAGTTCAATCGGTTTTCCGGACACATAGTAATACCTGACACGAAAATTTTTAGAAATGATCCTGGCTAATCGATAAAGCCATTTTTGTGGCCGGCCTTCATAAATCACCGTATTGATTACTGCTTCTGACCTTTGTTCTTGCTTATAATGAAAAACGTCTGATTCATCGATACTGTGCTGAAGCATCAACTCTTGTGCTTTTGCTAAAGCTGACATCGATTCCTCGTCATTGGCATCATTTGCAAGAGCTAATAATTTTATGATTTTCTTTTTGGCTTTTTCATCCATTGGATCTCACCTTTTGTCTGATTTTATTTTACCACGTATTGGATAACGGTTTCATTGATAAGTGACAGCACTTCAATAAAATAGAAAGTAAAGTGCCGTCACTTTCTAAGCGCAGGAATCTCAAATCCCGCTTTTTCTTGCTCAAGCAACATATCTAAAGCAATACACATTAATTTCGATTCGCTTTTCTTGTACTTGGTGTTCAGGTGCTTAAGTCCTTGCTTCCTCTTGCTATTGAGCGTTACCGGAAGACGTGTGTTTTCTTTTGAAACTGCCATAACTTCCCTCCTAGAGATAAGGAGTTTCAAGATCATGCTCTGATTATTCAGTGGTTTCTTCTTTTAATTGATCCGCTAGTTTTGTAAGCTTGGCGGCATTATCAAATCGCATTCTTTCTATAGAAGTCCTTTTATGAGCAAGATCTGCAACGGTTGTTGCGGCAACTCCTGATTTTTTTTGAATTTCATACAATGATTTTCCACTTTCAAAAAGCAACCATTCAATCTTATCTTTATCTGCGTACATCTTTTTTCCTCCTGAAAGGAGTGTGACAATTAAAACTTGCCACTACTCACAATTATGGTATATTTTGAGTAGTAGCATTCCCGTCAAAGGATTTGTTGCTTGCACTTGTTCTGACCCCAACAGAATAAGTGTTTTTTTGATTTTGCAGTAGTGTTCCCTCCTTTTTTTATTCGTATACCAGATCTTCAGATAGTTATAGATCCTTTCTAAAAACCAAATATATCGGTATGCCGTTGTATTTATTATGCCACGGTATACCGATAATAACAATCTATTATAGTCTTTTTTTGGATTTATTCGAAAAGGTCCAGCTGGGTCACATTGTTTTGAATCAGATCGATTGCTTTCGTGTAGTACTCGAAATTTGTTTCAAAACCGATAAAGTGACGTTCCGTATTTAGACAAGCAACTGCCGTCGTGCCACTTCCATGAAGTTATCTAATATGAGATCTTCTTTCTTAGTGTATGTTTTAACCAGGTATCCCAATAGATTCACTGGTTTTTGAGTTGGATTGAAAGTGTGCATTGATTCTTTATCAAAACGCAAAATATTGTTCGGATAACCTGTGTATTCCTGAACATACGCTTTTTCTGCCAAGGATTCTGACTGATAAATCGAGCCTTCCGTGGTATTTCTCATTTTTATCTTAGGTTGTTGGATTCTTTGCAATCGTCGAGGATAGTAGATTTACAGTATTGATATTTTATCCAAAACCTAAGATAAAATGTTGAAAAAAAACATCAATATGCCTACGTCTAATAAAAAATGAATAAAAAATGCCCAATATATCCCTTTGGTCTCTTGTATGGATTTACTTAATAAAAATCCCAAATATCCTGACATCAATGCTCCAAGTAATCCGTTTGGAATAAATCCAAAATAGTGAGAACAACCAAAGATTACTACGCTCATAAACAAACCATAAAAATTGCTATTAGTTTCATTAGCTCCCATAGTTACAAACGATAATCTATATAGAACTTCTTCATTGAATGCATTTGCGGCAGCTATGGGAATAACCAATAGAGTGTTTAACATGCTAAAGTTAAAAGTTACATCGTTCGTAAATATAGTAACTAAACTATACATTACTATAGTTACAAACACTATAACTCCATAGCCCCAACCGTCAATTTCCCAATGGGAATCTTTTTTTATTCCTAAAAGAACGGATCTATTCATTTTTCCATTACGATCAAAATTAAGATACGCTAATTTAACTTTGTTAGAAAATAAATATATAACTAATAAGCAGAAAATAGATATGATTGAAAAAATAATTTGATAGTTAAACATTGTATTAACAAGGTTTCTGTCAGAAATTTCAAAATTAAGTATTGGGTTTTTATTTACCCAAGAAGTAAGAAAAGGGAACCCTATCATGATTAGAGTGAAAATCATTAATTTGGGATTGGTTATTACTGTCATAAATTCACTCTGTATTTTTATAAGTTTGTTCTCTTTAAAATGATTCATTTTAATTCCGCCTCCTTTTTTCTCAGAAACTCTCCACCAATCTTTAGTTAAAAATTTGGACATACTTTAATGAACCTTTGAAAGTCCTATTATATCATGAAAACAAAATAGCCATTTTTTCTTGTTTAAAACGGTATTCCTAGTTTTTTCCTCCTGAAAGGAGTGTAACAATTAAAGCGTGCCACTACTCGCAATTATAGTATATTTTGAGTAGTAGCGTCCCGTGTAAGGATTTGTTTCTGTGCATTTATTCCGTTCCTTATATTTTTAATAAAGTCCCTCCTTGATCTAAACGAAGTAACGGAACACCGTTTCTATCAAGAACTATCTATAATTATTTACCCGTGGTGCTAGTTGATTTTAGAAACGCCCTAAAGAGTATTTCAATGTTTCTCCGTACCGTTCTTGTGCTTTAGAAAGCATTAAACAGTAGACAAGTAAAATGCTCTCTAATCGACTTTCAA
>JAAAKD020063775.1:3350-15344 GCA_010014825.2 Danaus melanippus
TGCATCCATACGTCATGGCAGGTCTAACAGCTGTTTTGTAGACTTGACTTTAATTTCAATGGGCATCCTTGCGTCGCAAAGAACTCCCGAGAGTGCTCTCCATCTTTGCCAGGCAACATTGACACTATGAGTGACATCCACTTCAATATCAGCATCAGCGGTGTTAGTATTGCTCTAGGTACTTAAACTGAGATACCTTTGGTAGTGGCTCTCCTTCGATATAAATCGTTCTTGAGATGTTATTATCACAGCTAAAGTTACATGCTAAATGCTCCGTCTTGCTTCTACTGATACGAAGGCCATCGTTTTCTGGAGTCCTTCTCCATCTGTCGAGGGTAATTTGTAGCTGATGTGCACTTTTGTCTATGAGCACGATGTCGTCTGCGTATAGCATGCACCATGGTAGTGGGGATTGGATATCTTTAGTAAGATAATCCATTACTAGATTGAAGAGCAATGGACTTAGCACAGAGCCTTGATGGACGCCGACTGTAACTTCAAACGCTTTACTGACACCAGCCAGGCTTCTTAGTTTTGTGCTACTTTGGCTATACATATCCTGAATAAGAGCTACGTAGTGTTCTGGTAGGTTTTGGGCTCTCATCGCTTGCCAGACAAGTTTTCGTGGCACCTGGTCAAACGCATTTTCAAGGTCTATGAAGGCAATCTGTAGGTCTTCTCGGTTCGCACGATGTTTTTCCATGACAATTCGGATTGCCTGAATACAATCGGTTGTGGACTTATGTGGCATGAAGCCGTACTGGTTCTCGGAGATAACAACATGATTTAAAAATCGAGTGTTCAAAATTCTTTGTCATATTTTCAGGGTATGACATATCAGTTTAATTCCTCTATAATTCGAACATGTGCAGACGTCACCTTTGTTTTTGTAGATTAGGACCACATAACTTTGTCGCCATGATCTGGTACTGATTTGGTGTTGAGAATAATATTAAAGAGTCTCGTAAGCCACTCAAATCCAACCGGGCTCAGTTGTTTCCAGATGTCGGCAGGTATTTCATCGGGACCCATAGCTTTCTGGTTTTTCATTCTCAATACAGCTGCCTTTACTTCTGCTTTATCAACTTGTTGTACTGGTCCAACTGTGGATAGCATAGAATATTGATCCAAACTGGGGAATTCCCCATTTAGAAGTTCTCTAAAATAATCACACCATCTATTGTTAATGATCTCATCTGATGTAAGTAGATGACCATTTTTATCACGAATGAATTTGTTGACTTGAATGTCCAATGTGGATTTGTAAAGATGTTTTGCGGTTTTGTAAATTTCTGAGTCATTCTTTGCCTGTTCTAGCGTGCTGTAAAGAGATTCGTTGGATTGTGCCCTACTTTGTGCTACTTTTTGTTCCGCATGTTTTTTCGCTTTCTTGTATTCAATGCGATCTTCATCGAGCTCAGTGCTTTGCCATAGTTTAAATAGGTTCCTTTTAGTATTTATAATAGACTTAACTTCGTCAATCCACCATGTAGGATCTTTACTTAGTTTCCCCTTTGAAACTCCTAAGATTTTAGATGCATATACTTTACACCTATGCTCGAACCCTGTCCACATATATAGCCTCGGTATATACCTGTGTTCACGAGCGAGGATATGTGTCTTATCAAGCCGAATATAGTGGCCTGGTCTGTCCAATGTGAGTTTCCTATAAACAGTAATTCCCAAAGTATTGTCAGGATTTCTGGTGACAAGTATATCAAGGAAAAATACCTGAAGTGACAAAGAAATGAATAAACCAGCAAGTCACGGTGGAATTTTGTTTTTTAAGTGCCGAAAATTTTGTTGCTTGGATGTTAAATTGAAGTCGTACATGGTGAACCAGCTATCTCAGTATCAACCTATTCACTCTTTTTTTTTTGAAGATACTCTAATTAGAACCCGAAGGAAACACGGATGCAGGCAAAACTGGTCCAATTCCTTGATGTAGACATTAGGACGGAGGTAGCTTATCGTTTCGTCCAAATGCGAGGAAGAGCTTCAACGAAAGGATATAGGCGCGCCGTGGGTCTGGTTTCCCGACACTAGAAAGGGGATGCAAGAAAAAATCGTGTAAATCCTGTGCACATTCAGAGTGTATCCAATAGAATACCGAGAGGCTAGCTATTTTTCACCTGTGCTCTAGAGTGACTATATTAGATTTGACCAAATTGTGGTCACCATAAACCTTTTTACACGTCTATCCACTAAGTAACAGCAAAGGAGGTGACATTTGGCAGCGCCTGCCCAGATGTGACAGCAGTATTCTGCACACGACCAGACCGGTGCTTTATACAAACAAAGAAGCTTTTCCGACGTGAAGTTCAGCCACACCTTCTTCTTCTATGCAGCTGCTTTAGTTTTGGACTCAATGAACTGAGATTGTTTAAGTTCAAGGAAATCTTAATGCCTAGTAACGGAAGACAGTCAGAGTAATCCAAGGATCCAAAAAGTTGTAGTCAAGAAAAATGGACTCATTTAGTTGGTGAAATGACGGGGTAGCGTTTCGGCGGCATTAAATTTTACAAGATTGGCATCGTCCTATTCGTATTTTGCCTGAAGTGTGTAATTAACACGCTCTACCGTGGCCTCTCTTTTTAATTCGAATTGATCCTGAACGAATATATATATTATAATATACCATGGAAGTAATATTTTAAACAGTTTCATACATTTACTGTGGAGTCATGGGAACGCTAGGAGATTATTTCAATTAATCAATGCTCCCTCACAATACGAAAAATTTGAGATTCAAGCTTTTTAAAAAAAATCTAGAAAGTATCCCTGGTTTCATAGTTTTGTTTGGTGACTTCCTGAACGGCCTTTAGCTAGCATTCGAATTTTATTATGTATTTGCATTCCTGAGCTTTTTGGTAAAACTGGATGAAGGCACGGTAATGGATTGATATCGATCATGATCTTAGGCCACCTGTTATCATACAGAAGGAGAAAGAGAATGCACCTACATAGAACGTGCTAATTTCAAGTTTCAAAAAGGCTGCTAGTGGGGCGATACATATCACGTAAAATTAAACACCATAAAGAAACAGGCTTTTTCACAACCAACGTAAACAAAAAAGTATCAAAGTATTCAGTTGAATAGAACGGAGCCGTTAATATAGGAGTAGTGATAAAATCTTACAAGAATGCGGCTGGTCTGCATGAATGCGGATTTCCAAATAAATTTGAGACGAGCATTTCTTCCCACAAAATTTCGCAATGCTCCATTTTTACATCTAAACAAATTTGAACTATATCTAACCGGTAAATTAAAGGCAATTGTTTAAATTTTCAAGGCCATGCAGCTTTGGATACTACTATTCAAAAACAAAAAAAACTTGTTCCGTTACTCTATTTTCAGGAATTCTAAGGTCGATTTTCAATTCCTGATAGCAGAACCTAGTTTTTAATACTTGGTTGATGATTTGCAAAAAAAAATATTTAAAATTACATTATTCTGTTTCTAGCTCCATCTTATTTTTAACGAGTTTCTTCATAATGAATATCGAAGATCCTTCGTCGAAATGCACTTCAAATTCTGCGATTGGTTAAAGGATATTAATTTTATTGCAACGCTTGTTAAAAAAATGGGATGGAAATGCCCATTTCCCGCGGTGAGTACTCATTAAAAAATATAATTTCCTAGTTTGTATATTTCTAAATTTGATATTTTGTGATTTTAGGGAACTATGCGAACAAAAAACGTTAACTTTTCCCTGGAAGATTTTCCCAACGTATTTCCGATACAAAAGAGTCGAGTAGACGTTGAATGTTCGATCACGGCTACTAATGAAACAATGCTTCAAACATATTATTACATTACTTTCAAAAATCATAAATCATAACTAGACGCTAATTTTAAACAAGGTTAAAGTTGAGGTCTTCAGAATGGATAAATTATATACAAATATAACAGTGCATATGTTAAAATTAATAACAATGTTGTTTTACTAAAATATAGATATCTGATTGTTTCAGGCTCTCTAAACAATCTTTTATTTAAGTTTCGTTCCAGAAATTTGTCATCGGTTCCTTCCCAAAAAAATGATTATACTTGCTGGACCCCCTACCTCAGTTTTTCATTTCAATGCCATATTAATCAACTAAAATTTTTATTATTAATCATTTTAATGTGTAATTTATATAAATACTTATACTGTAAGTTAAAACAATAGTAATAATAATAATAGTGATAATTTATTTTCTTAGGACAGTTATACTATTTCAACTATGGCGGTGCTGTAAGTACTTAGGAGTAGTTCAGCAACATGGTGCGGCCACATTGTACGTCTTTTTGTTAATTTACAACATCTCTTCCAACTTACGACAGCATTTTATCTCCCTGACCATTCTAAACTATGTCGTGCCTGATTTTTTCGGCCCATCTTTTTTAACTATTTTTTTTCGCTTCACCTTCCCTTAGACACCATTATGTAACTGTCATGTCTTGTCCCCTAATCACATGCCCCGTTCACTTCCATTTTTGGCTTATGTTGGGTTGCCTCAGAGATTTCGGAATGTTCCGTAGTGGTGATATTCCTTATACAATCTCCCGTTTTTACCCCTAACATGATGGCCCTCCATATTTCGTTGGCATCCAACTATTTTATTAGTTGTTTTTTTTTGTTATATCTCATGTTTGTCTCCTTGTATATACATTTTTTTTTTGTTTTTCATTGTCTTAACCTAAATACCTGCTTTTTATAGGTGGTAGAGTCTAGCTGTGGTCATGTAACTACAGCTCGAACATGGGCTGGCTTGAGCAGGGAAGTACTACCCTCTCACAGAAAATCGGTGTGAAGTAGCTTTTAATGGTTGCGTTTTGTCCTATGAGTCAGAGAGCCGATGGCCCTTTCCCTGTTTCCACCTTTTCCTGTCATTTCCTTACTCTCACCCCTCCTTATTCCTAAACAACCAAGGTTAGCAAAACATCCGCAATAGAGATGTTAAGAAAATCTATGTGTGACAGTGGCTACTGCCCACTAAGTAGGCCATCTGCTCGTTTGCCACTTTTCACATAAAAAAAGTATAATTAAATCGATATTGTCATACTCAAAGTTTATAACGAAAATTTCCGAAAAGTTAAACGTTTGCCTATAATTTGGTAAACTTTTCAGGGTGAAGGTTCTCCTTTTCTTAGTCTTTTTGGTATTACAGATAACGTATATCAAATTTTTTCACACTACGTTATTGAGGATTTTCTTCGTACTAATTTATCCGTTGGTGTATTCGTGGACTGTGATGCTTTTAATCATAAATCTAACACGCGAAAAACTCGGGTTATATGGTCTGAAAACCGACTGAGAAGTCAACTAGATTCTCTTCACATAAAGATTAAATTATTCATGAATTGAACAACTATTTTAACTACTTTGCATTCCATTTTAATAATGTTAGCGTATGATCATAATACCATTATCATTGAAAACGTTTTGAATAAAATATGTTCATAGATATAGGGATATTCGACTCACTCTATACCCATTTCTAGAATAAAATCAAAAATATTTCTAACCAAAAAGAAAGCTTCAGAATAAATTATTTGTTCATTACGAATTATGTAATGTATCATCATTTGGTTTTGTTACAATATTCGTACTAAATAAACTATGCAAAAGATTTAATATAATACAAAATTATATGATATTACATAAATGTTTGGAAGTATGGCGAATAGTAAAACGATTCATTAAAACCTAATCATAAAATGTAATCCATTATTGTTGTTGTGTAATAAAAGCAAATTTATTTTTAAATATATTTAATTTCATTGTCGTATGTATCATTTCAAATAGAAATTGATGTTTGATTGAAACAGTGTGGCAGTCATAATTATGTCTCAAATATGGACGCAAGTTGCTTTGCTACTGTCATTTCTTATAATTGCAGTGTATTGTGTAAGTTTAATCACAAAACATAATATGAAAAATAACAATTCCTTTTAACGATCTGGATACATTAAGTAAACGTTACACCTTTTTTTTCAGGGAATGGAAATAATACCAGAGCGAGCAAAATTGGTTTTTTTTAATGAAAAATACTTCTCTAATTTTAGCCTTAATGTAAGAAGATATAGCAGAACCGGTTCTTACTACTACAACGTTGAACTTACGACCAAACAGACATGGTCTAATAACGTTTCGGTTTGTTAAATTTAAAATAATTTATAACATATCAAACAACTCTCGCCCACCATGAACTGATATTTTGCACACCGATTCTTTGAGTACGTTTTCCAATAAAGTCATATAGAGGATGGGTTTAAAAAGTTGCTTAGTGATTTGAGCCGAGTACGTTACATTAAGATTTTCGTCGTGTCGCAAGCTTTGTCATAGATGGAAGTGGGATGGGAATACGTCTGTCACAAGGGCCTCCGACAGATAGTAGATGACACAAGTAGTGGGCTAGCCACCTATGGTAACTTTGTCTAATCCCAAATTGGCTATACTACGCCGGTTCTTCATAGGGATCTTCTATTACACGCCACACATTTATAGAGAAGAGATCTAGAGAACAACGGTCAAGCTCTCGCAGTTTCACTTGACGGCTTAAAAGCTTTCGACAGGGTCTTTCCCAATAAGCCTTATCGATAAATTTTCTACCTATTTGACCATAAACTACGAGTTGTTATTAATGGCTGATCATCTGAGCCAACGGCAGTTAAAGAAGGGGTTCATCAGTTCTGTCTGCCAGTCTGTTCTCTCCACAATTCGATTTTAAATTAACGATCCTTTTCTTTTTTTGATTTTGGCAAATGATGGCATAGCTTTCTCGATGTATCAATCCAGCCCAGACGGTAGCAGAAATCAAAGAATGTTGGATAGAGACCCCAAAATAGAGCGTGTTAATTTCACACATAAGACAGTCTCAGTAAGCGAGCCAAACTTGTGAAATTTAGAACCATCAACACAAAAGTGTTTCTTTACACTGCCAAGAGAAGTAGGTTCACCTTATTTTCAGAATATATGCTTGGAACAAACTAAACACTTTTAGTTATTAGGCATTATGAACGTTCAATTGTGAATACAATATGTTTCAGATGCATGTCAATTTTAATGAATATCTTCACAACGAATATCGTCGATCGTTTATCGATATTCACCACAGGTTCTGTGATATGGTGAAATTTGACAAATTTATTGGACCTGTGATGCAAAAAGTCGGACTGTTCTGCCCACTACCGGTTGTAAGTTAATATATAGAAAATTGTTTAGCAAATCATACATTTTGAACATTGGTCATTGAAAATTAAGCAAAATACTAAAATTTTATGTTCTTAAAGCCTAAATAGGAATAATTGTACCCATTTTTTTTAAATGGAGCAATTATACTCACTGAATATATTTCCATTTTTTAGCAAACATTGCGAGTGATCAACTTCACCTTTCCCATGGATAACTTTCCGAACATATTTCCATTTGAAAAATGTCGCGTTGACACCGAACTAACAATTACAGCGACAAATGAATCCATGGTTCTGATGTATCACTATGTTAAAATACGAAACCTGAGCTAAGATAGAAGAGTAAAAACAAAAGAAAATATTAAATACCTTATAATTGTGTCAAAATATTATTTAAATAAACTTCCTACTGTATAGCAGATTTTTTTTTATTATTTTAAACTAGGTACATGTAGATAACATACACTCTAGAGAGGGCGACTTCAGAATATTGTGATTGATTTTTCCAAACTAAAATATGTATATTAATTCGACATATCTTTCGAATAAATAGATAGTAAACGACAGAATATCTGTAACTGTATCTTTTATAAGAATTACTAAACCCTTCGGATACGTTCATCATGAAATATTACCTACTATTAATGTAGAGAATTATGGCATAAAAAAAGGCTCATAATTTGTTTTAAACGTAACTGGAAGAAAGAAAAATTCGCATGAAAATATTTACATTACTAAATAACTGAAAGTTCATATAAATATCAAATTATAATTTTAATAAAACGGGGTTCTTTCCTTGTGTTACATTGTCTATATTTCGTATACCGTCCAATGTTGTGTTTTATTTGAAGATATAATGAAGTTAATAAAATAATAAAACAATTTGAAATATAAGATGTCCTACCTCTAGAATGTTTTATTAAATTTGCATGAAAATCATTATCTGTTATTACTGTTTGAATATTTTGTACAAGAGAATCGTAACTTAGCACATTACCTCTACATAGAGATAAATATTAGTCTGAGATCAATACAAATAATATGTCATATTATAAATTATAGTTTGCCTAATAATTAGTAGTTTGTAACAATCAGTGGTGGCCTAGTGGTTAAAGGCCCGCCTCTCATGCATGAGGGCGCGGGTTCGAATCCCGGCAAGTACCAATGTGATTTTTCACACCACTGACATACGGTGAAGGAAAACATTGTGAGGAAATCTGGACTTTATAATTTCCCAATTATAAGTTTGTAATCGCCAACCCGTCTTGAGCAAGCGTGGTGATTAACGCTCAAAGCTTCTCCTTGTGAGAAGAGGCCTGGCTCAGCAATGGGCTCTGATAGGCTTAAAAAAAAAATCAAAGTAATGCCTTACTTGTTGTAATTTTCCACATTTGTTTTAAAATAGTTTAATGTTCGGATATATTACTGACCAGATCTCCCACCTTTTACTGCGATAATATAATTAATTTTAAATACAATTGTGAATAGTTCTTCAAATATAATATTGAGATCTAATATTTTCGCGAGTTTTATTCATTTAAATGAAACTAATATTGTTCTGATATATTACCAGCGTGATCATGGTTGTTGAAAAGTATCCGAAAAGTCGGGAGTATGTAGTTTTTCACAAAATAAACCTCGTAGTATATCCGAAAAATATAAGTTTCATTTAAAAGAAATATAATATTATAATATAATATTTTTTGCATATCATTCGAGTTTTCAAATAGTCACAGATCCCTCCGCAATTGAATACTTCCTGCCAAAATTACACGTTTTATAATAATACATATACATAATAAAACGTTTCATTAAAAACCCATCATATTTAACCTGAAGTCAATATTATGGAATCATTAAAAATCAGATATCATTATAAATATGTAAATTAAATTTCATTCTAAGATAAGGTAATTTAAGTTTATTATATTTATTTGAATCTATACATCAATCGTAACAGGCAAATGATCGTAGAAAATGTTCAGATCTTGGATACAATTGACTCTTGGACTATCATTTCTTATTTACATAACATATTGCGTGAGTATCCTATTAAAAACCATATTTCTATAGATAGTATACATAAATACGTTGAAGTTGTTGCTCGTGCTTGCGATAACGGCTGATTCATCGGCTTTATTCAGGGATCGCAAGTTTTGGAATGAGTCTAAAAAGGCCATTGGAGCTCTATAAACACCTAAGAGTTTCCAAGAGATATATTCTGGGGAAATGCCATATGACGTCGTTACATCGCTCCCAAAAGACAAAGATGCCCCAGAGCTACAGTCACGACTTCAATTCCATGAGCAGTTTATGATAGGAGCACAAAATGACAGAGTAGGGCAAGGATCAAGTAAAAAAGTCAAAGATACGGATATGTTGAAGTCTTTTATTCGGCAAGACGAAAATGATATATATGAAATCTATGCAATGAGTCTAGAGATGCAGTACGAGTGGTTAGACATAGGAGATTTTTACATCCCATTGGCACTAAAATGGTGCACCCTTATTCATGATTGATCACTAAGAGTACTAAAATTTTATCTCAATGCGTTCCAAATGACTCTCCCAGATCAGAGTAATTTAGTAAGATGGGGTAAAGGTAACGAAAATGTTTGCTTTTTCTTTATCTGTTGAAGAGTTCCAGCAGTACATACATGTATGGGATGCATCAGTACTCCGACAATAACTACCAAGTCCAGAAAAAGGATAACGGAGCGTGCGAGAGTATTTTTTTTTTTTTTTTCGAAAGGGGGCGATCCTAATTGCCGGGATCGCCCCCTTTCTCCGAGGGACTAAGTCTGGTCTTCGCCAGGACCGCCCAGTCGCTGGTGTGCCCTGTCGCTGACAGATCCGGGGTACACCGACATAGCGGCCGAGGGCTTTCGCAGTGGTTTTAGTGAGTAGGGGCCTGCCCTGGCCGAGTCTCACACATCCCTTCCGGTCCCACCAAGACCGGTTGGACTGCTCGTAAAAAGAGTTTAACTGCGCAATCAAAAAAAAAAAAAAAAAGATGGGGTAAAGGTAACGAAAATGTTTGCTTTTTCTTTATCTGTTGAAGAGTTCCAGCAGTACATACGTGTATGGGATGCATCAGTACTCCGACAATAACTACCAAGTCCAGAAAAAGGATAACGGAGCGTGCGAGAGTAAGCACAGTCTTATCTTATTGGAGTTATTGACGTCAATTGGAGTTAGTGACGTCAATGATGACAATTTTTAAGTGCATCATGCATAGTAACCTCTTGTGTTCAGTTTTTCTGTCTGATTAAGTTTAATTGTAATTTTTGGTAGATTGTTTTTTTTTACTTGTTCTAATTGTAATTTTTTTTCTACAACTAATGTATATATGTTCTACAACATATATAATAAGAATTCAATATATACAACGTGTAACATAATTAACGCACACCCTGAAAGTAATTTGTTCAGAATCGGAATCTGGATCGATTTTGATAGTTTTTTATGTAGGTCATTTTTTTCTCAAATTTAGATAGAACTAAGTAAATTACAGTCACCCTACACACAGTTACCTAAACACTTCATAGAAACGAAAATGGATCGTAAGTCAGGGTATTAAGATTTTTAAAACGAAATATTAAATTAGTAATCATCATTCAATTAAATTATTACTTTCTCTTTCTTTCTTCGGCTTAATAACATTACAATAGAGCGAGACGGCAGGCTAATCCCGATGTTCCCGGCTATCAGTGCAGTAACTAAACATCGAAGTCAACAATATGTGTTTTGGATAAATCAGTCACGCCGCGTACATCTTATCGAGAAGAGGTTAAGTGTAAAGTGCAAATAAAATCTTAATCGCGCATTTCGCTATGTCGTTTCGGTATACTAACATTCAATACACGGAAATGGTGAGAACTTTGGCACGGTGGCACTAGCGTGTAGAACATTTAACGCGAGATATGATACTAGCGTAGACCGTCGGACTATGTTATCAGCAACACAACGGCTTCGAGACCACGGAACCTTTCGTCCAAACACGGCTATCTACAGGGGAGACAATATGCGTACACACACTCGTCTTCAAAACGAAATTATTGATTATTTCGACGAAAATCCGCATAGTAGTAAGCGGGAAGTAGCACCACGCTTTAGCTGTAGTCATATGCACATATGGCGCACGCTTCGTGGTGATGGCGAGCATCCATTCCACCTCAGGCGATGCCAGGAATTGACACAAAGTGACTACTTACCACGCTTAGAGTTCAGTGGCCTCCTAGATCAGCTGATTGGACGCCACTCATCTTTTTTTGTGGGGGCGAATTAAATCGCTAGTTTATAACACAGAGACAACAAGTGCAGAGGAACTAAAAAATAAGATAATAACCGCCTTTGTAAAAGTGAAAACTGACACTGCAGTATTATCTAAAATAAAACCACAATTGCGAAAACGGTCGTTAAAGTGCATTGAACAAGGCGGTGGACATTTTGAAAATGTTTTAAAACGACAACGCCGTGCGAGTGCAAATTAAACTGTAAGTTTGTTTATGATCTTTAAATTATTGTAAATATTTTGTTTCACACCATTTAAACACGCCGACTTTGTTTAACTTTGTCGTAGGTATTGTGGTGTCTAATCAAATCACGCGTTATCAGCTGTTTAATAATTCTTATTTACAAATTTAATTTAACTAATCAGTAATTATAAAATATTGGCTTCACATTAAAAAAAAAATTCAATGTCGACAATCTAAAGCCTGAAAAGTGTGATGGAAAGAAGAATCATAAATCATAATGTAGTTATTTCGTGTACCTATTATTACCTACTACTTATTATTGTCGGACGGCACTCG
>JAAAKD020065130.1:0-15278 GCA_010014825.2 Danaus melanippus
CTGGAGGGACATTTCGTGATGGATATCAGCAGCATTGTTACCCGCCATATTCAGCGGGCGCTGGCGGCCATTCGTCTGCCGTTCCGGGCGAGGCTTGCCCGTATCACCTCAAAGGGGGGCGTAATGACCGCCCAGCTCGATGGTCTGGCCCCGGAGACCCTGCAGTCGCTCGAGGTCTTTCAGCACTACGGTATCACCAGCGTCCCGCCAGAGGGCGCGATGGCCATCGTTATTCCCGTGGGTGGCAAGACCAGCCATGGTATTGTGGTGGCCACCGAGCACAGCGCGTACCGGATGCAGGCGCTAGAATCCGGTGAGGTGGCCATCTACACCGACGAGGGCGCATCCATCGTGCTGAAAAAGGGGAAAATCATTCAGGTCACCTGCGATGATTTTCAGCTGGACTGCAAAACCTGCACCCTGAAGGCCAGTGAATCGGTCACCATTGATACCCCGCAGGTCACGGCCACGCAGAACGCCATCGTGGAGGGCCTGCTGACCGGCAGCGGCGGCATGAGCGTTTCGGGTGATAACGGCAGCGGCGCGGCGGCAAGCTTCGCGGGCAGTATCAGCCATACCTCGGGTACAATCTCCTCTGTCAGCGTCAAAATTAACGGCATCGAAGTCGGCGGGCACAACCACACCACCCCGGACGGCGATTCCGGTCCGATGAAAGCGGCATAGCGTCGCCATGCCCTTTGCGCCTGCTTACAGCGGGCGCATTCCCACTATAGCCCACTCTGTCTCTGAGTTCTCCTGGTTCCCTCCGCCCCCCGTTAACTGAACGGCCTCACGCGCGCGCGATATTCTGCCCGACATGGACAGCATGATTAATCCCGAAACAGGCGACTACACCGGAGGGCGAACCTCAGGCCTTGAGAACGCCGTACAGATGCGACTGAAAACGCCGCTGGGTGCATACCTCTTTGCGCCGGTGCTGGGTTCGAAGCTGCACCTGCTCCCCCGTAAGGATACGGAGTCGACCCGCGCACTGGCCGAGCAGTATGCATGGCAGGCGCTACAGCCCCTTATCGCTAACGGTCGCGCCTCGTCCGTTACGGTGGCGGCAACGCGCAGGCGCGCGGGATGGATTAGTCTTGCCGTCCGCATCGAACAGGCCAGTGGAGAGGTGGCCACCTTTGAACATCCGGTGAAAGTGAGTTAACCCATGCCGCTGAACATTCCCGCTCAGGAAACCATCGCACAGAACTATCTCAGCGAGGTCAGCAATCAGCTGCCTGACGCCGATACCAGTGAGGACAGCGATAATGCGGTACGCGCTAACGCCATCTCATCCGCTATCTGGGGACTCTATCAGTACGCGGGCTGGGTGCTCCGTCAGGCCTTTCCTGACACAGCAGATACCGACTGGCTTGTGATGCACGCCCGTCTGCATGGACTGACTCGCAAGCAAGCGACTGCCGCATCTGGCACAGTCACCCTGACGGGCAAAAAAGGCACGACGCTTAACAGCGGCCTGCAGTTTCGGGTTAAGGGAAACAGTACCCTTTACCAGACCACTGCTGGGGCCACACTGAGTGACAGCGGCACTGCGACGGTGGGCGCACAGGCCACCGCGCCCGGAACCGCCGGAAACCTGACGGATGGCGTCACCGGCACGCTGGTTTCAGCCTCTTCAGGCGTGGACAGTACGGTGACCATCGTCACACTGGGTGGTGCGACCGACACCGAAACCGACAGCGAGCTGCTGGCGCGATTGCTTGATGTGATGCGTCAGCCCGCCGCTGGCGGCAACGCGCATGATTACAAGGTCTGGGCGCAGTCGGTGAGCGGCGTCAGTGGCGCGTGGGTTTTCCCTCTGCGGCGCGGTTTAGGTACCGTCGACGTGGTCATCACCGCAACCAGCGGCCAGCCGTCAGCGGAAACTCTTGCTGCCGCGCAGACGTACATCGACAGCGTGCGTCCCGTGACCGCGAAGGATTGTCAGGTGCTGGCCCCTACCATCAAAACGGTGGATGTAACGGTGGCGGTCGGTATCAGCGACGACACGACACTTGAGGCCGTGACGGACGCTATTACAGCCAGCCTCAATACGTGGTTTAACGCGCTTATCCCCGGCCAGGAAGCGATTTTGACCCAGATTGGTGCACTTATATCGGATATCAACGGCGTACTGGACTACGACATTAGCACCCCCACGTCAAACGTGAAGCCGGTCGTGGACGAAACCACCGTGGAATGGGTGCGTCCGGGCAAATTCACCATCACGCAGATGGCGGCATGATATGAATGAAAAGGCGTATTTCAGCCTGCTGGCCTCGCTTCTTCCTCCGGTCACCTATGACCCCTCGGGACCACGCCTTAGCGCGGAACTGAATGCTGAGGCGAAATTGCTGGCTGTTGTCGACGGTCTGGTCGCGGATTTGCTCTCCGCCATTGACCCGGAGACGGCGATTAACACGTTACCCGACTGGGAGCGTGTATACGCCCTGACGCCGGGCGACGGTGACACTCTGCAGCAGCGTCGCGATCGGGTGATGACGGCGCTCGCTGAAACAGGCGGACTCAGCCGCGAATACTTTATCAGTCTGGCAAAAGCGCTGGGTTACGACATTACCATTGAGGAGCCCGATGAGCCGATGTGGCGCTGGGTGGTCAATGTCAGCGGGACGCCGGAGAAAACCTATTATTTTCGGGTGGGTGAGTCTGTGGTGGGCGACCGGCTGGAAGAGTCCGGCGACCCTGACCTTGAAACGCTGTTTAATAAATTAAAACCCGCGCATACCGAATGCTTATTTAAATATTCAGAGGCCAGAAAATAATGAAACCGTTAATTGATCCCATAAATACTTCTGATGGAAAGTTTCATCCTAAAAATAAACAGACCGGTGAACTGGCCACCATTGTCACGCCTGATTTTATGAATGACGATCAGGACGCCACCCGCAGTATGCAGCAGGAAATTATCGCTATTCTCTCCGCTGCCGGTATCACACCCGCAGAGGCAACAAATAATCAGTTGCTCACGGCATTAAAGAAAATTCTTATCACCGCCGATGATAACCGGGTCAAAAATGCGCTTCAGAAGGACCAGAATCTCGCCGACCTGACAGACAAAAGCAAAGCCATCAGTATTCTCGGCCTCGACAGCCGCTATCTGCCGGCGTTCCCGGTCGGTGTTCAGGGCACAGCGAAGACTTATACGAAGGTTGCCACCATTAAAATGACGGCCACGAATCCAGCAAACGTCACGCTGCTGCTTTCGGGGGCGAACAATTACGGCAACAACATCAATCAGACCGACATCGCGTCGCTGTCGTTCCGGGGAAATACACCAGCCATCCGGCACCTTATTCTGAGCGATGCAGGTGCTGCCGCCGACCGGGCAGCGTGGGGCTATGTGCTGTCAGCTGACAAACAATCGGCAGACTTCTGGCTTATTCGTCCGGCCTACTCCGGTGCATTTTCCCTCAGTACGCTGAGCAAGGCTGGCGGGGTGACGTTACACAACGATGCCCCGACAACGGCCAGCAAACCGGACGGGCTGGTTGATACCGCCCCGGTTCTGGCCTGGTCGGATGCGCACAAACCCGCTGCGAGCGATGTTGATGCGGTGTCTGCCTCAAAGGGAGGCACGTTTAAGGAAAATGTCACTTTCGATAAAACAGCATTAGCCAGTCTGGTGGTGTCAGAGACTGCGCTGTGGGCTAAATCAACGACCAGTTATCTCCCGGCAGGTTCAGGTGCACATATTGGCTGGAACCGTGTATCAGGGTCAGGGGAAACGGATTTTATTAACCACAAAGGCGGCGGGCCTGGTGGGTTTGGATTCTGGAACGGTGACGAAACCACTCAGACGAAGGTGGCCGGTATTGATGCAAGTGGCAGTCTCAGTCTTTCCGGGAACATGTCATCAACAAATGAAGTTAACACCCTGAAGCAGTATACCGGCACTATCAATGACGGCGACTACCTGAATGGCGGTCTTCTGCGCTCCTTTCTTCAGGGACGGGGGGCCAACGGCGATACTCGCGGCGCTTACGCCGCCCTGTATGTTCAGGAGCACGTCGGGTCAGAGAATCAGGCCATCCTGAATCTCAATGGATTTTCTCAGGACCATAGCTGGGTTTTCAGAAGTGACGGCTCCCTTCGTTCGCCCGGCGCTGTCTTTTCCGGTAATTCGTATATGGCCATTGATGGCAACGTCTGGGGCACCCGTTGGAATGCTAACGGTCAATGGTTGTGGGATGCAATAACCGAACGGGTAAACTCTCGCGTCTCCAGCGTGCGCCTTAGCGCTCTGACGTGGGGCGGGAGGATTGGTAATGATGCGCACGATTGGGGTGGAGGGCTGGTCATCACCGCCGTCCACGCATGGGAAAACTACGCAATAAATATGGAGTTTGGGCTTCGTACCATTCAGGTGCTTATTAATGGTCAGTGGCTGAACGTTGCCAGCCTGTAGGATTTTATTATGATGAATATGAAAAACATTACCACATACACCCCTGACGTTAATCCTTATGCCGGCGCCTCAGTCAGTATTATTTTTTATCGCGATGAAAAAGGCCGGGACTGGTATGAATCACAAAAATTATTTGCGGAAGACACACTGAAAGTTTGTTACAACGATAAAAAAGTTATCGTGCAGTATTCTATGGACGTATCTACGCTTGTTCCGGATGGTGTTTCTGTAGCTGAGGTCGTTAACTTCACTCCTGAGGCCGGGGTTAACCTTGCAGACGGAACATGGATTTTTGACGGTAAAGGTATCGTTAAACGCACTTACACCGCGCTGGAGATACTGCAGCAAGCGGAAGATAAGCGGAAGTTTCTGGTTTCCTCAGCAAGTGACACCATCAGTCTGTGGCAAACAGAGCTACTGCTGGGAACAATCAGCGACGATGACAGAGCCAGTCTGATTCAGTGGATGGCGTATATTAAAGCCCTGCAGGCGCTGGACCTTAGTGGTATAACCGATGAGTCAGCATTAAAAGCTATTAATTGGCCACATAAACCGACATAAAAATATCTCAGGCATGTATGCCTACATCAATATTCAAGTGAACTGGCAAGAAAACCCAATGACTTGAGGATATATCCATGAGTATTTTGGCATGGGTTGAGCATTATTTTGTTTACAAAACCCGAAAGGAGAAAAGTATGAGCGCCATCAACATCACCGGCAATATCCAGAAAGCAGCCATTACCCAACTGCGTAGTAAAGCTATTGTGGACGGTATTCTGGCTGCGATTTACACCGGCCCGACCAAAGAGGATGCGAAGGTAGCTGCAACTGATTTCGTCAATCACCTGTCCCTGTGTGATGAAGATAAAGTGAAAACCGCCTGCGGTGATAACTTTGACAAAATCCAGGCGGCATTTGCAGATCAGGCTCAGGGTATTGCAGAAAAACTTGCCGATGCAGTCATTGATGCCGATAAAGCAGAAGTGGAGGCTCAGGTACAGACTTACGTTGATCACCTGCAGTACAAGCACAGCATTGATAACGGTCAGGATACCGATACCGCGCAGAACGCAGCCGCCTAACAGGCTGAGTAACACCAACATGCGCCGGGGGCCCCGGCGTATTTTATTCAAAACAACGCGATTTAATTAAACAGATAAAGGAAAGAGCATGACAAGTAAAAATATTCAGCTAGTGCGTTTATATCGGGAGGGGGCTTTTGTCGGGCTGGATGTGGCTGTTGATGGCGTGCTTTTGGGGGCAACCCTCTCGACCGCTCTGGTTAGCACTCCCGACCAACCTCCGAAACTGATCGTCGAATTTGCGTTGGGTGTTGATGGTGCGGATGAACTGGAGAGCGCCATCACTCTGAACCTGGACACTCCCCATTCATAGCTTAGTTACCTTCTGCACAAGCCTGTAAATAGCCTGGTTCGGTCAAAAGAAGTTGGCTTATATTTATTGTTGGGCCGCGTAATAGCTTCAGAATGGCCCTTTCCTTTATAATCCCACAACTAACTAATTCCATTACATTTATCATCATTTGTTCGGAACAGCTCGACAAAAACCTCCTTTGTTAACGCCCTGGGATGATACTCTGCAAGGATATCGATTATGTCCCATTGCAATTCATCTGAAAGAAGTGTTTTTTCATTCTATCTAGTCCTCATTCATCGCGGATGACTTCACGCCACCGCTATGAAGATAGTAAGTCATTTTTATTCAATGAGTTATCAATGTACTGAGCATTATACATCCCGCTTAATCCCTTCAACTGCTATCTGCATTGGCTTTTAACTATATTGGATTTGGTGATCAATAGCACTTTATTGATCGGTAACATAGATCGATGAATAGGTTGGAATCATGAAAAGTACAGTCTTCCCATGGGTCGGGGGTAAGCGAAAACTGGCCAAACATTTATTACCTCTCTTTCCAGAACATGCATGCTATGTAGAGCCATTCTGTGGCGGTGCAGCATTATTGTTCATGAAAGAGGCATCAAAGGCAGAGGTCATTAACGATATTAATGGTGACATAGTTAACTTATACCGTGTGATCCAGAACCACCTGGAGGAGTTTATAAAGCAGTTTAAATGAGCCTTAACCAGTCGTGAATTATTTAAGTGGCTGAAAAACACCCCACCCGAAACGCTCACCGATATTCAACGTGCAGCCCGATTTTACTACCTGCAGAAGCTATCGTTCGGCGCGAAATCGGAATCTCGGACATTCGGTACTAGTGCTACTGGCCCATCAAGCCTCAACATTCTCAGGATGGAAGAAGCTTTATCAGAAGCATGGTTGCGTCTTCATCGAGTAACCATTGAGAACCTGGACTGGCAGGAGTGCATAAAGCGATATGACCGACCCGCCACGATGTTCTATCTCGATCCACCTTATTGGCAGACACAAGGCTATGGCGTCCCATTTGGGCTGGAGCAGTACGAGATTATGGCGGAAATGGCGAGAACAGTCAGGGGGCGTATGTTGATTTCTGTTAATGATCACCCGGACATGCGCCGGGTGTTTAGCGGGCTGGAAATGTCCACCGTGACCACAACCTACTCAGTGGGCGGCAACAATGGGCATAAGGCCGGAGAGCTAATAATCAGCAACTATCGCCAGAACCCTGCGAGACAGAGGCTTTAAAACCGTCTGTCAGTCGCCAGAGGCCGTTATCTTCTGAAGCAACGTCCAGAGTAGCCATCTGCTCAAGTATAAAGCGAGTGGTGTGCTCTTTGGCTCCAGTCATGAAGATGATGGCCTGCAAAGTAAGCGCTTTCGCCTGTGATAACGCCGACACGATATCGCAGGCGTCGCCCGTCATGGTCTGACGAATTTCTGTAAAATTCATTATAAATACCCTTCCAGTTGGCTAGAAAATCTACAGGCCTGTAGTGCTGTGCACACTAACTCCAGGAAAATTGACTGTCCAGCGATGGAAAAGGCTTTGAGGGAAAACAAATAAAGAAGGTTATTAATTAGGCGAATTTGTAGGATATTTTGCACTACTGACCGGGGTGCTTGGCGGTGCAAAATATTCTGCAAATCGGTGCAAAAAAGTTTTCCGCGCTACAAGGCGCAGCCAGATGGCAAAGATCATCACCACTACGCTGGCGAGGAACGGCACACGCCATCCCCACGCGACGAGCTGTTCGCGATCCAGCACGAAGAACATCACCGCCCAGATAGCTGTAGCGCTTAAGGTACCGCAGTTGGTTCCCATCGCTACCAGCGAAGAGATAATTCCGCGCTTACCTTTCGGCGCATATTCCGCCAGCATGGTGCCCGCACCGGATATTTCAGCGCCCGCGCCCAGTCCCTGAATAATGCGTAATGTGACCAGCAATACCGGCGCTAAAATCCCCACCTGCGCATAGGTTGGCAGCACGCCAATGAGCGTAGTGCAAATACCCATCATCGTGATGGTAATAAACAGGACTGTCTTACGCCCAATACGGTCGCCCATTTTACCGAAAATAAAGGCGCCGACGATGCGAGCAATATAGCCTGCGCCGTAGGTGCCCATCGCCAGAATAAGCGCCATAGCGGCAGATTGCTCCGGGAAAAATATCTCGTGGAAAACCAGCGCTGCGCCCAGGGAATAGAGCTGGAAATCCATAAACTCCAGCGCAGTACCTAACCAACCAGATACGGCTGCACGAATGAGATCGGAAGTGGTTCTCTCATTTTTAACGGTAGTCATAATGATTATCTCTAATTGTAGGGTACAAAGTCCGCACCTGTTATTATTGCCCGAAGGTTAATAAAACCTTACAGCAACGTTTTCTGTCATTTTCAAAAAGCTCAAGAGCGTCAACAACGTGTTGATACGCAAATTCGTGGGTAATCAACTCCTGCGGATCAATTAACCCTTGTTCTAACCAATCAATGACCACGGGGAATTTATTGGCGTTAAGCCGCGATGAGAAAATCGACAGTTCTTTCCCCGTAATTCCTTGCTGCGCCACCTGCGAAGGCTCAGTCGAGAAGCCCATCAAGACAATTCTCGCCGCCGGCGAGGCCAGGGTAACCGCCTCTTGTAAAATAGAGGGATGGCAGGCCGCATCAATGATCAGCGTCGGAAGGATCCCCTGCGCCTTCAGCGTGTCAGCCAGAGGCTCATTGCTGTTGTTAATTACCCAATCCGCTCCGTTACGCTCGGCCATCTGCAGGCGTTCATCAATGCGGTCGACAACGATAACCTGCTCAACGCGGTACACCCGCTTCAGCACCTGTATGGTCGTCAGGCCCATAGGACCCGCCCCGTATACCAGCGCAATATCCTGGTCGGTCGGCGAAACGTGCCCGGTAACGTTGGCCGCAATAGTGAAAGGCTCAATCATCACCGCATCCTTGTCGGAAACGTTGTCAGGCACCCGCCAGGCATTTTTCGCCGGCACCACCGCGTATTCGCTAAACCCCCCGTCCCGATCCACGCCAAGCACCACTAACGAAGTGCAGACGTTCGGCTTGCCCACGGAACAAGGGTAGCAATGACCGCAGCTAATGACCGGATCAACGCTCACGCGCTGGCCGATGGCTTTATCGGTAACGCCCTCGCCAATGGCGCCGATAACGCCTAAAAATTCATGGCCAACCACCCGCGGGTATTTGGCAAACGGATTATGACCACGGTAAATAGGGCTATCGGAACCGCATATCCCAGCCAGTTTCACCTTAACCCGTACTTCTCCTGCGGCAGGTTGCGGGAGCGGACGCTCTTCAATCACCAGTTCATTCGGCTGACGAATTACGATACTTTTCATTTGTTATTTCCTTCGTTACCAGTTCCACAACGTGCCGTCTTCCAGACGTGCGACAGGCAGATAAGCCGGTTCATAGGGGTATTTCGCGGCCAGTTTTTCATCAAATTCGATACCGAGTCCCGGTTTTTCCCCCGGGTGCATATAGCCGTTATCAAATGTCCAGCTATGCGGGAAAACTTCCAGCATCTGCTCGGAGTAGCCCATATATTCCTGTACGCCGAAATTCGGTACCCACAGGTCGAAATGCAGCGCGGCGGCCATGCAGACCGGAGAGAGATCGGACGGCCCGTGCGAGCCGGTGCGCACCTGATAAAGCGAGGCGAAATCGGCAATCCGGCGCATTCCTGTAATCCCGCCAGCGTGAGTGATGGTGGTACGGATATAGTCAATCAGCTGCTCTTCAATCAGCTGTTTACAGTCCCAGATGCTGTTGAACACTTCTCCAACGGCAATCGGCGTGACGGTATGCTGACGAATTAAACGGAAGCACTCCTGGTTTTCTGCCGGGGTCGGGTCTTCCATCCAGAACAGGCGGTACTCTTCAATGCTTTTGCCAAAACGCGCCGCTTCGATCGGCGTCAGGCGGTGGTGCATGTCGTGCAGCAGATGCTCGTCAAAACCGAACTTTTCGCGCACGGCGGCAAACAGGCGTGGAGTGAAATCGAGATACTTTTCGGTGGACCATAGCTGTTCTTCCGGCCACTGGCCTTTCGTTGCCGGTTCGTAGGCCTGACCTTTACCTTTCGCCATACCGTAAGTGGTTTTCATTCCCGGCACGCCGCACTGCACGCGAATCGCTTTAAACCCCATCTCTTTATGGCGCGCGTAGTCGTCCAGCACTTCGTCAATAGAGTGGCCGGTGGTATGGCAATAAACCATGACCCCTTCCCGCGAAGCCCCGCCCAGCAGCTGATACAGCGGCATACCCGCAGCCTTCGCTTTGATATCCCACAGCGCCATATCGATAGCGGAAATCGCCGACATCGTGACCGGGCCGCGACGCCAGTAGGCGCCCTTGTAGAAAAACTGCCAGATATCTTCTATGCGGTGCGCATCGCGGCCAATCAGCTGCGGGCAGAGGTGATCCCGCAGATACGATGCAACGGACAGCTCGCGGCCGTTTAGCGTCGCGTCACCTAAACCGACGATACCGTCATCAGTGGTGATCTTAAGGGTGACGAAGTTGCGTCCCGGGCAGGTGACGAAAACTTCAGCGGCAACGATCTTCATTTCTTCTTCCTTACTTCTATGCGGTTAGTGAACAAAATTAAAACATCAGACCTACTACCATACAAGTATAACGATCGAAAAAGACGCGACAGATCACATTATCTCAGCGCGGTCAGGGAGGGTATAAACGGAGAAGGAATGGGCTAATGCACAAGACAAAGAGGCCGGGATAGCGGTATTTACCCCGGCTTTTTTAACAGAAAAGAAGGGCTAAGCGCGTCCCCAGCCAGCCACAATAATCAGCATGCCGCACAGCGCAACCAGCGCCCCGGCCCAATCATAATGGCTCAGTTTGACGCCATCGACGAAACGCAACCATAGCAGAGCGGTGCAAACATATACCCCGCCATAAGCGGCGTACACCCGTCCACTCGCCTCCGGGTGCAGCGTCAACAGCCAGACAAAAAGCGCCAACGCCAGGCCGGTCGGAATCAGTAGCCAGGGCGTCGCCCCACGTTTTAACCATAGCCACGGTAAATAGCAGCCAATGATTTCGCACAGCGCGGTGGCAAAGAAAAGCAGCGTGGTTTTTACCATTTAAAACGTCGTAAGTTGAGCAAGCGTTAACTCATTCTACGCAATAATGGCCGTCGTTAACTCTATTTTGTCGGGTATGCCGTCGAAAGGAGATGTAGTAAACTCACACCACGGGGATCACTTAAAGGAAATCGTGATGAACACAACACTGAACAAACGCTGGTGTCTGACCGCCCTGCTGGCGCTGAGCGCGATGGTCTTTACCGCATCGTCGTTCGCCAAAACGGACAAGCTGGTCATTGAGTCCGGCGACAGCGCCCAGAGCCGCCAGCAGGCCGCGATGGAAAAAGAGCAGTGGAACGACACCCGCTCTTTACGCCAGAAGGTCAACAAGCGCGCCGAAAAAGAGTGGGATAAAGCCGACGTGGGTTTTGATGCCCAGGACAACTGCCAGAAGAGCGCGAACGTCAACGCGTACTGGGAACCTAACACCCTGCGCTGCCTTGACCGCCGCACTGGCCGCACTATTACTCCGTAATGTATGACGCCTGCGGGCGCCATAATCAGTAAAACTTCGCTATAACACACAGGTATTCCCATGACTGACGCTTATCACGTCAAACTCCGCCCGCTTGAGCGCGAAGACCTCCGCTTTGTCCACCAGCTCGACAACAACGCCAGCGTTATGCGCTACTGGTTTGAAGAGCCCTATGAAGCCTTTGTTGAACTTTCCGACCTGTACGACAAGCACATTCACGATCAGAGCGAACGCCGCTTTGTTATTGAATGCGACGGCGAAAAGGCCGGACTGGTTGAGCTGGTTGAAATCAACCACGTGCACCGTCGCGCTGAGTTTCAGATCATCATCTCCCCTGATTATCAGGGCAAAGGATTGGCCACCCGTGCCGCTAAGCTCGCCATGGATTACGGCTTTATGGTGCTCAACTTATATAAGCTCTACCTTATCGTCGATAAAGAAAATGAAAAAGCGATCCACATCTACCGCAAGCTCGGATTTATGGTGGAAGGTGAACTGATCCACGAATTCTTTATTAACGGTGAATACCGCAATACCATCCGTATGTGCCTGTTCCAGCACCAGTATCTGGCCGAGCATAAACCACAGGGCCAGACGCTGCTGAAACCGACGGCTCAGTAATAGTCAATGGTGCTTTTGATGGTGTAGTGGCGGATCAGCGCAGGCTGTACGCTGTCGTCGACAACCTTAAGCTCACAGCTTACCGGGTTGTCGTGGTCGTCGTAATCGCAGGTCTGACTTACGTTGCCCAGCGTGCGGTCATTAAAGATGCTCACTGCGGTGTAGTCCATCTTTTTGCGCGGATCGGACGACGGCGTTGAGCTTACCGTAAAACGCTCGCCTTTAGCGGTGGTCGTTTTACCCAGCGGATAGCCTTCGCTATCATAGCGGTAGGTCGCGGTGCTCTCCTTGCCGCGAGCGGTCACAACAAATCCGTTATCATCGGTTTCCCACGACACGCCCGCCGAAGGCATTTCCGCCAGCTGGCATTTTCCTTGCAAACGCAGGCGTTTTTCCTGGCTTTGCGCATCCAGATAGTAGTTCGCGTCCAGCACCAGCGCCGCGCCGGTTTTGTTCTCCAGGTCTTCAAATGCCAGCAGGTCAAAGCACCCTTCGCTGGATAAACGCCCTTTAACCCACTTCACCACTTCATCATGTTCGTCATACAGCGTCTGGCTAAACTCTTTCACCGGCCCACGCAGCGGATCGAACTCAAATTCGTTAGAAAAACTGGCCATTTCGGGAGTGAAGGCCTGAGGAGCTCCCTTTTCATCGCAGGCGCTAAGCGCTCCGACAGCCAGTAACAGCAAAAACCGTTTTTTCACACGCGATTCCTTTTGTGCATAGTACAATCATATTAGCAAATACAATTGTTTACACCACTTCTGCTATGCTTAATTCTGGATAACGTCAATAAGGAGTTTATGATGAAACTATCCCCCTGGCTCTGTGCGGCCCTGCTTCTGGGTTCGACAGCTGCTTTCGCGGCGCCGGATTCCTGCGAGCGGGTAAAAAGCGATATTCAGCGGAAAATCATCAACAACGGCGTCCCGGAATCGGGCTTTAGCCTGGCGATCGTCCCGAACGACCAGCCCGATCGGCCCGGCGAGCAGGTGGTCGGCCACTGCGCCAACGATACCTTTAAAATCATCTACACCCGCGACAGCGGCGCGCAGTAACCTCGCCGCATGACTGGAGAAGTCTTATCCCTTGGTTGACCGGGGATAAGATCTCTCTACTCCGTTTTAAGTAAGATCCCTCACTCTCCACGCCGACATTAAGCTGGCGTTGGCATTACGCCATTATAACAAAATCATGGAGTGAGCAATGTCTAACCAGGAACATACCGACGGCCTTACCCGCCGAACGCTAATCAAATCGACCGCCCTTGGTTCGCTGGCCCTCGCCGCCGGCGGTTTATCGCTGCCTTTCAGCCTGCGCAATGCCGCCGCCGCGGTGCAAGACGCTACGCGCGGTGAAGAACGGATTGTCTGGGGGGCCTGCTCGGTCAACTGCGGCAGCCGCTGCGCGCTGCGTTCACACGTGCGTGACGATGAAGTCGTCTGGGTCGAAACCGACAATACCGGCGCGGATATTTATGGCGATCACCAGGTGCGCGCGTGCCTGCGCGGCCGTTCCATTCGCCGGCGCATTAATCATCCCGATCGCCTTAATTATCCCATGAAGCGCGTCGGTAAACGCGGCGAAGGCAAGTTTGTCCGCATTAGCTGGGAAGAGGCGCTGGATACGATTGCCGGCAATCTCAAACGCATCGTCAAAGATTATGGCAACGAAGCCGTTTATATTAACTACTCTTCGGGGATTGTCGGCGGCAACATGACGCGTTCGTCACCCACCGCCTCACCGGTAATGCGCCTGATGAACTGCTACGGCGGTTCATTGAATCAGTACGGGACCTACAGTACGGCGCAAATTGCCTGCGCCATGCCCTACACCTACGGCAGCAATGATGGCAACAGCACCTCCGATATTGAAAACAGCAAGCTGGTGGTGATGTTCGGTAATAACCCGGCAGAAACCCGCATGAGCGGTGGCGGCATCACTTATTATTTAGAACAGGCGCGCGAGCGCTCTAACGCACGAATGATCGTTATCGACCCGCGCTATACCGATACCGCCGCCGGGCGGGAAGATGAGTGGATCCCGATTCGCCCCGGCACCGACGCCGCGCTGGTGGCCGGCATCGCCTGGGTGCTGATTAATGAAAATCTGGTCGATCAGCCATTCCTCGATAAATACTGCGTCGGTTACGATGAGAAAACGCTGCCGGCAGATGCCCCGGCGAACGGACATTACAAAGCGTATATTCTCGGCGAGGGTGACGACGGCACGGCGAAAACCCCACAATGGGCATCGCGGATCACCGGCATTCCCGTCGACCGCATCATCAAGCTGGCCCGGGAAATCGGCAGCACGAAACCGGCTTATATTTGCCAGGGATGGGGACCGCAGCGCCAGGCTAACGGTGAACTGTCGGCCCGAGCGATCGCCATGCTGCCGATACTGACCGGCAACGTCGGCATTAACGGCGGCAACAGCGGCGCCCGCGAATCCACCTATACCATTACTATTGAACGCCTGCCGGTGCTGACCAATCCGATTAAAACCGCCATCTCCTGCTTTAGCTGGACCGACGCTATCGCCCGCGGGCCGGAGATGACCGCCACCCGCGACGGCGTGCGCGGCAAAGAGAAGCTGACGGTTCCCATCAAATTCCTGTGGAACTATGCTGGCAACACCATCATTAACCAGCATTCCGACATCAATAAAACCCACGATATCCTACAGGACGAGAGCAAATGCTCGACGATCGTGGTTATCGAAAACTTTATGACCTCGTCGGCAAAATATGCCGATATTCTGCTGCCGGACCTGATGACCGTAGAACAGGAAGATATCATTCCTAACGACTATGCCGGCAATATGGGCTATCTGATTTTCATCCAGCCCGTCACCACGGCGAAGTTCGAACGCAAACCTATTTATTGGATCTTAAGTGAAGTGGCAAAACGTCTTGGCGACGACGTGCATCAGCGCTTCACCGAAGGCCGGACTCAGGAGCAGTGGTTACAGTACCTGTACGCCAATATGGTCGCTAAAGATCCGGCGCTGCCGGGCTATGACGAGCTCAAAAAAATGGGCATTTACAAGCGTAAAGACCCGAACGGCCATTTCGTCGCCTATCGTGATTTCCGTCGCGATCCTGAAGCGCATCCGCTAAAAACGCCTTCCGGCAAAATTGAGATTTACTCCAGCCGCCTCGCCGAAATTGCCGCCCGCTGGGAGCTGGAAAAAGGCGACGTCATCAGTC
>JAAAKD020065376.1:0-15265 GCA_010014825.2 Danaus melanippus
GCCCTAGCAGACCATCCTCACTAACCATGGATACGAGGTTTGATGAAAAGGGTCATTATGTCATCAAACAACCACAGAATAAACGAACAAGATGTGGTTTGTGTCATCGATTATGTCCTGCAAGATGCGTAAAGTGCAATATTGGTCTTCATATTGAATGTTTTCTTATCTATCATACCAAAAAATAATACTGTTTATTTTTTGTCAATAAATACTTTTTGCCTTAGATACTGGAATTTATACTGTTATATAAACCTACTGTATCAAATAGGATACGGCCCATCTCAGACCCCCTACGGAATCGATTTTTTTTTTAATATTTTTTTCATTAATAACAATGTTCAATGATACGATAAAAATAGAAAAAGTACATATTTTTCGAAAAAAATAGTTTCCGGTCTAAATGGGTTAAAACAGAACATGTCGACTTTCAACTTTCATCTGTAATCAAAGGAATTTATACTCAGTATATTATTTTTATTTGGTTGACTATAATAATAATAGTAGGACTAAAAAAGTAGTAATATTGAAGACATAAAAAATATTCTAGTTATAGCATCCCTATATCACAAAAGGGATTGTTTTATTTTATTTACTTTATATATTCTACCCTCATAACTAATCAATTAAAATTATTTGCCCTCTTTTTAAGTCATATTTCTATACAGTTGGGGTTGAAATTAATACGACCTTGCAAAGAGCATCACGCAACCGTACCTCGTTAGTAACTCCAGATTTACCTTTTGATGCTATTTATTTACGCTGCCGCAATGTTCTCCAGCATGAAGCATACATAAAAATCCTAATTGTCCTTTAAAAATGAACCTTCCATATACAGTAATAGAATTCAATATATAAAATTTTTCGGTGTACTAAAACAGACTTTAGCATTTGTGACGGAATATTAATTAAAACCGTCTTTAATTTGAATTCCATCTTTTGCAGGTTAAAGTTGCTGAATCCACTCGACTAAGTCTTACTAAAAGTTGCATTACACGAGTTTTTAGGCGGGTAATGTCTTGATATAAAAAATTATGTGGAAAATAGTTAGGACAATTTTCGGCGTTAAGAAATTATGAATAAAATGAAAAAGTAAGAGACAAAATCCTAGACAAACTGATAAGTATTTTGAATTTATTCAACAGCAGCGTTTTTTTCAACTTGTCTACTACAAAAATATTTTTGCTTTTAACTACTTTTGGTTTGTCATTTAAATTAATTATATTTGATTTCTAATAGCTTGTTTTAGCCTGTAGTTTAAACATAATAGTATTAGTTTGAAAACTGTAATCATAATTTATGCAGATTTCAAAATACCTTTAAATAGAAATCGATATTATATTATATTGTTAATAGGTGTGGTTAAACGATAAGTGTTCCTTTACGTTTGTGTGGTTGAGAGGATATATTAAAATTCAAATTTTAATTAACTTTTAGTAAAGTATAAATATAAATAATGTTTCTATACTCAGAGAAAAGAACAACAAAATCTGACTTTATTAAAAACTTTTTATTTACTAAAACACAAATGGTATAAAAATATCATGCAAATCATCGAAAGGTTTAAAAGAAAGGAAATATTTTTTGATTTCATGCGAAGTACCAAGTCATTTAGCTCATTTTCTTTCTTTAAGCTAACCGCCTTAATCTATTGCTTTAAATTAATCTATGGTATCATTTACAACAATAAATAGACTTACTCCGAAAAGAAATTTCAAACTCGCTATTAAATTAACGTAAATAAGATGTTCTGGTGTGAGAACAAAAATATTTTTTTGGCTTAAAATACTCAACGTACGCTTGCTACGTATACTTACTACTACGCTTACTACTACTATACAATTTAAATATTATGAATCAAAACATCTCAGCATTCCATAGATTCTTCGTGCGGTTCCACTCGTAGCAGGCTTCAATAATACCTCAAACTTACGACCCAGGTGTACTTGTAAGAGGACCCTATTAAACGCGCGTCAAACACTCACCTCCACCGTCCAAGCTCTTTTCTCTACAGAACTAATTATCTTTATAAAATTACCAGAACCACCTTGAAAATTCGTTCCAAGAATGAATTGATGTTAGTTTTGGAAAGGGCCATATCTTTTATATAGATCTGTATGGGGAAATTTATTACATTGGATGTGTAGTGTCCATAATTTATTAAAAAAAAACAGTAAGTTTTAACAGAATAATGAGAGTGACTACAATTTTAATCTTAAAATTGAAACTCGTTTGAGTGACAGATGTTTAACAATTTCAGACCACAGATTACATCAGCTTTTAACATTACTTAGAATAGTTCAGACTAAAAGGCGTAACATACAGGTGATTTATGGCTAATAGCATTTAATATGTAAGTGGAACTTCAAATTTGCATATCGTAGAAAATTTCTAAAATAGTAAAAGGTTTTATATCTTGATCTTTAATTTACGGTACCCTATATTTATACTAAATGATTTAGGAGAACCATTCATATTGTTAATTAATTAATTTGTAATCAAATGTTAATTTGAAACCGTCATTTTTGTATAAAAAATAAAACAAGGACAATAATTCCTTTTACAACAATTAAAGTGGTATTTGATTCTTTATATTAATTTTATATAAAAATTAATAAATTTTTTTTTTTAAAGTCCTCAATTTTTTAACATCCTTAGCATAACACTGAACCACTTACATATACATATATTTCAATTATAACTGAAATCAACTGTACTGACAATTACTGTTCAGGATATGGGATGTATGAAAGGACAGCTAAAAGCATTACTGTGTTCTGTCAGAGTGTAAAAATTTTGTGTACTCTACTTATCATATTAATTTAAAAGTTGTTACAATAATGGTCCGTCTATCTTAAATTAAACTCGTTATTTATATGTAAAACATTCATATCTTTAAATAAGTTTAGAATATTTTTGTTTTTCTTGAAAGTTTTATTGTAAAAGCAATTTCAATTAAACTAAAAAATAGTCTTTTCAAAAAACTTTATATTTTGGCATAAAGCATGTTAAAAAAAATTATTTTATTTAGTTGTATAAAGGTAAATATGAAACTTTTTTTAAATTTTTTGTAACTTCAAACTAAATCAATTATCCCTTGCGATTTTTAGTCTTTTTAGATTTTTAATCTATCGCACTAGCAACCCAGTTTAAAATAATGAGGAAATCGTTAAAGTCCCTCCTGTCGTGATTATCAACAGTAAAAACAATTAAGCATATTTTGAACAAGAATATCGAAGTCTTTTGTTTTAATTACAAAGATTGTTATTTTAAATCTATCCGTCTATATATCAAAAGTTATATTGAACAATGGGCGTTTTAATATTTTATTGTGCTCTTATTCTAATTTTTTATTAAATTTGTTAAAATGTATATATTGGATGCATTCAAATATCGATGGTGGTGTACAGATCTGTGGATTATAGTTTCACTGCAAAATATTTCATTACAGTTGATTGTGCTAAAAGTTAATTATTATCATAATTTTAAGCCATAGCAAAAAAATATGACCATAATTTAATATTTATTTGGCTTTAATAGACCACCTTACATTTTATAAATATTTTAATTTTGTTCTGTTTAAGCCCCTGTGGAAAAATAAATGAACTTGTCACAAGTTTTTTCCTTTGTATTTGCAAGTTTATAGAGACGTTGAACTAGGTCAGAACTAAAGCCAATGTATACTATGTATTTGTTTTAATCCTTACATTAATACAATTCTCACAACTCAATAACTTAACTAAAATTATTAGAGTAAGCACTAAAATTAGTTAGTTAAAAAAGCAGTAAAACATATAAAGATCCTTGAAATATTTTTACAATACTTATTAGAAAAAGAAATAACAATATTGTATAGCAGGGGAATAATTCTAAGTCTATTAATATTTTAAAGAAATATGACGTAACTTCGCAAGCAATGTGATGTAATCCGTATACTGACTGGGGATTATTTTTTTGTAGGTTCCTTTATTCAATTTGAACAATAATTATAATGAATATTTTGAAAATATGCTTGGAAATGCTTAAGGAATGAATAGAATCAGTTCTTAAATAAAACAATCTACAAATGCTAGATTACATACTTATCATTACTAATAATATTTCTGATTTTGTATTACTATTCTGACTTTCAAAAGAGTTACGAAACATTTACTAAAAGCCTCAGAATCGATTTTTGTAATTTAAAACCCTAGCTTATTCTGTCCAATATAACCGAAATTGTAGGTTTTTGAAATCTCGCATTTCCGTAGTAACTAATTGTAATCTGAAATAAATTATATGGGACGAAAATTCATTGAAATAATAATTGGACTTATAACATTATAAGGTGTGACACCGATTATATCACATTAATATGTAAAATAATGGATATTCAGATTGAATATTTTCCTTCTTTAATTTTAAAAATGTTTTGTGATCAACTATTTTTAATTTCATAAATATTCAGTTATCCGACTACCGAACTTTTATTGACATCAGGATGTATAAAGTATTTTGCAATGTTCACATATTTTGAGTTTAACTTATCCCTACTGTTTGATACTGTAAGCTTATGTTTATAAAATATTAAAATGGGATGAAAAAGTAATATCAATAATTTATATTTCAAACCAATATAATTGTCATTAAAACTTATTTATACATAAGATCATCCTCAAAAAATTTAAATTATTAAATATTACAATAAATTAAGTATGGTAATGTAGCCTCTGGCAAAATGGGTGGAGGAAGGGATGAGTAAAGTAGAAAAATGTAAAAGGAGGAGATATAAAAGGACAAAGCAATGATCGGAAGAGATGTTACAACCTACAATCCTAACAAATTTCATAAGGGTCCTCGGAGGCGCCCAAAACACATTCTCGTCGATCCGGACGATGAAATCACGATAAGTGATAGGACCACCGCGTCGTCAGTTAGCTCAAACATCAGTAGGGCGACTACACTACCGACAACCACATATACTCACCGCTCTCGCCGGCGAGAGCGGGGTCCCCGCTGCCGCACGTCCCTCGCAAGAGGGCGTTGGAGGCCGCCGTTGGCAACCCCCCCCCCTAATCCACGACGTCCTAAGTTCGTGGTCCGAGCCTCACTCTAGCAGGCGCCCTTAGAATTTACGTTCCCCCGGGTGCCCTTCAGGCCCCTTCGTAACGGGCCAGTCGCAGCATCGGCCCACTAATCTGATGACGCTGTAAAAGCCGCAGGGCTAACAACTATACTCATTTCAAAGAAAAAATCGCAAGAGAGTGAGAGACAGTTGGGCCGTCGCGCGATGCAGTCGTGTGATCTTAGGATTCTTATGTGTATTGTGACTAGTGTTATAAGTGATAAGAAGAGGTTAGAAGATCGACGTGTTAGGCGTTGATTAGCAGACACCCGAAAAGGGTAGCAGCCACCGTCGTTTAGTCACCGTTGTTCTGCCGCAAGGTCAGGTACATAGTCGCTTGGGAAGTTAGGTACACCCCTGATACCTAAAAGTAGGGTGTGCTCTTCTAAAGTATAGGAGATAGCGTTCAATACGGACAGCCAAGCCTCACAAGACTGCCCACAACCAAGCAATCCATCCGATATGGATTGCTCATCAATCAGATCGGATCAATCAGATTGAGAGACGACGCCGCCAACTTCGGACGCTGAGGAGGACAACGATTATTTTTAAACCATCAAATCCAAATCGGGAAAGAGATACAGGAGAATTTGTAGGCATTATAAAAGAGGACCTTCAGTCGAAAAATTTGCTAGTTTTGGAGGTGCATCGGATGCACCGGCCGAACAAAAAATCGTATGACATGGCATTAGTACATCTGGCCCTTACCGCGGAAGGTAAGAAAATCTTTAACATTAAATCAGTCTACCACTTATCCGGACTTCACGGAGAGCCCCCGATATACCACGCCGCCCCGGGGCAAAGCCACCGTTGCTAATTATACGGACACTCTCAGAGTTTCTGCTACGCACTCCCGTGATGCGTAAAGTGCCTAGGCGACCACGCCACGGGAAATTGCAGTAGAGGTTCGGTTATGGAGGAGCCGCCTAGCTGCGTCCTATGCGGACAGAGGGGTCATCCCGCGAGTTGTCGCGGATGCCCCAAAGCCCCGCAATGGGCGAAAGTTCGACGGTACCCCAACAAAGCCCGAGAGCCGGCTCCTGTCCCAGCTGCAGCTCCGCTTATAAACGCTTGGGCACACCCAAGCGCTTTATTAGGGCAAAAAGCCCCTCAGGCACTACAGGCCATTCAGGCAACACAAGCCCCTAAGGCAACACAGGCTCCTAAGGCACCAAAAGCTCCTCAGGCTCCAAAGGCCCCAAAGGCACCCCAGGTCCCTAAAGCACCAGCAGTAGTCCTAGCGGCCGACTTACAACTACTCTGTGACTTCGCAAGTCTTATAGACTCCGCGGAGGTACAGACATTCGTAGGCAAACTGAGGGCCTCAAACAGTAATTCTCAGGCGCGCATGCTGGTAATGTGTCACTACGTGGGCATGTTGAGTTCCGTCGGAGCGTTCAAGGCTAATGGCTACTAGCCGGATAAAACTACGCTCTCGGACTGTCGCTACATACAATGCGAACGGTCTCTCTCCTCAGATAGAACTGGTGCGACACTTCGTAGTAAAGCTTTATAATATCAATAGGAATGACCGCCTCTCCGCCGGAAGGGGGATAGTCCTATATTACAGAAAGGCTCTTCATTGCATCCCCCTCGATCCTAGCCAAATACAAAATATAGAACCATCGATATGTCAAGTGAGTATGACAGATAAATCCCAACCAGATAACTCCCGACGACCAAACGCTACAGGACGAGACTTAGATAGGTTACTGGATAAATTTAACATAGAGGTCACCGCTCCTCTCAACCTGACGCGATACCCCTTCCATGACGGCCCACAAGAAAGCCCTCCTGAAGAATGTAATACTCCAGTTGCATTCGATCGAGGCGTTATCCGAGCTAGATTCAGACCACGGACCAGGACTAATCCAGCTAGGACCTCCCCAAATCGCGGCAATCCAATCCAAACTAAAAATATCACCGATTGGAAGCTCTTGAAACAGCATCTCCAATAAAACTCTTCGCATCTTTCCCAAATTCCTGACAATATATACTCAGCAGAAATTGCGATGACCGCCATGTCCCAATTCACAAATTATATCACTCAAGTATTAGACAACTCGACGAGGCGGATCACTGTGGCCCACAGGGATCGCGGTGAACTGCCTCAAGTGCTTAGGGATTTAATTAGAAGAAAAAATGCCGCAACTAAAGCCCATAACGCAGCACCGACAGAACAGATAGCTGCAGAACGCTACGTAATCTCCAAAGGCAAATGAGAAATGCACTCGCTTCCTTTCGAGAGGACGGCTGGGACAGAAAACTCTTGTCACTCTCTCCAACGCACTTGGCGTTCTGGTCGTTGCAGAGAACGATGAAGAGCGACACTGTCTCGGTAATGCCTCTTCTGATTAGACCAAAACGACCGCCCGCTTTCGAGGACAGAGAGAAGGTCGAGTGTTTAGCTGACAGTTTTGAGAGCCAATGCTCCCCCAGTAGTAAACGTAGAAAAAGTCGATGAGTACGTAGCTCAAAGACTTACACAACCAATCGTAGACGCTGCGTTAAAAGAAACGTCACTTCCGGAAGTGACAGACATCATCCGCGCATTTCACGCAAAAAAAGCATCGGGGCCTGATCGCATCACGAATAAGTTCCTGAAAATCCTCCAGCCACGATTAATTTTCCTATTGGTCCTCATATTCAACGCAATACTGAACGGATGCTCGTTCCCCGACCAATGAAAAGAGGCAATAGTTATAGGTATTCCAATCCAGGGAAACTGAGAAACCTACCGAGTAGCTACCGGCCGATTAGTCTACCCAATACTCTTAGAAAAATCTACTACAGATCCTCTTGAACCAGCTAAAACGGGAAGTGGAGAAGTTGAAAGTCCTCCCCAATGAGCAGTTCGGCTTCAGAGCCAAGCACTCTAGTGTCCACCTGGTGCACCGCGTTAAGGAGCACATCACACATAAGCAGACGTCCTCATAAGACGGGTGCAATCTTCTTCAATGTTTCAAAAGTTTTCGATAAAGTCTGGCACAACGCCTTGATTTACAAGCTGTTCAAACTAAAACTGCTAGATAGGCTTGTTTATATCATTCAAGCCTACTTATCCAATCGCTCTTTCTTTCAATGAAGAATCGAGATCAACCCAGACAAAAGTACTACACTACTTTTTACCAGAATTAATCGAGTAGGCATCCCCTCCCGAAAAATTTCATTGTACGACAGCCCCATTCCTTGGCAAAAGAACCAAATATCTAGGTGTCACCCTGGATAGACATTTCACTTTTAACCCCCATATTAAGATTAAAATTAAAATAGGGCAGTCAATATCATAGGTCGCCTATACCCCCTGATTTGCAGTAAAAGTAAATTGTCCCTTAGAAATAACGTCACATTTTACAAGACCTGCATACTTCTCGTTATGTCGTATGCAAGTGCGTGCTTCGCCCACGCCCCTTTGTCAGCCACTAACAAAATGCAAGTGCTGAAAAATAGATTCATGTGCATAGCCACAGTCGCACCCTGGTCCATCAGGAATTATGATCTCTATAGGGATTTCCAACTTCGTACTATAGATGCGCATTCCAAGACGATCTCAAAGAGATTTTTCGAGACCACGACATTACATTCGAAACCGTTAATAGTCAAAGCTTGTGATTATTACCCGTCATCCAACTCTCCGATAGGCAAGAGGCGTCCTGAAGACGTCGTCTTAGATCAAAATAACAACACACAATACCACACTAATAAAGACCACACTAACACACTATTAAATGATAGTAACAATGGCGTAAAAAATATTAATGTATGAAATATTACAGTATTAATGAGTATTTTTTTTTATTTGGCTCAACGTCAATTGGAATACAATTGTTTTTAGTAATTTGTCGGTACTTCCACTTTACTAACCGGTAATGGTAACGATATAGTATGTACGTGAGCTTACAATTAAATCTGAAGCCATAGTCATCCGTTTTTGTGTCACTACTACGCGGATTACTGTATTTTACATACATACGTTTCAGGGTTGAGACTCATTTCTAAATATTTGTATTTAATTTTAAGAATATTAATACATATTGGTGACGAGTTTTTTATCTATATGAATAAATAAATTTTTTCGGATTGTTTTATTAGACATACACAATTCTTATTAATTAAAAATAAATGTACATAGTGTTGATTTCATATTCTTTTATGACATAGTTAAAATAGTATAAGAAGTCACAAGGATACATGCCAAATATACAATAAAATGAAATACGAACGAAACATTAATTTGTAAAATATCTATACTTGCATATATGTATATATATTAAAATGTGTTAACATATCTTCATAAGAATTTTTTAATTTTTCCATCATTTATTTTAAATTCAGCGATTTGCAATGCTTTTTATAATTAATCAAAGAACTATGACAATATAATTATTTTTAGGTGGATTTATTGAGAATACTATTTGAATAACTGTTTTATATCGATGTCTAATAAAAAAAACAATATTAGATAAAAAGAATAGAAGATAATGATAGACCCTAGATACAAAGCATACAGTCGCCATACACTTATGTGGTCAAAATTAGATTACAATGTGGGAAACAGAAATGTTGAGTATACGTGAATTTATTAATATTTATGAGTCTAATATATTTCTGAAAATAATTCAGAAGAATATTGTTTTTTTGGAATACGTATCAATACTAACTAAACTCTTTATTTTGTATAGTATTGTTTTACTATTTCCCAGTTGATCTTTATCTTTCATCATTGACATAATATGAGCATAATGATTTAACATCCATCTATGAAAAAAGGATGGCAAAAATACAACATAAGTCTACTAATCAGAACAATATTTAAATATAAAATGTGTTCCCCATTAATACACTTTGCTCCTATAAATTAAATTGCGTCCGCGTTGTTAGGATTTTGTAATTGAATACTTTGTTCCTCACAATCGATATAGCCTTAATAATAGCAAATGCAAAACAAAGGTTACAATACCTTTATTTACAATTTTTTTTTAAACTTCTTTATAAATACTGATTTATTGATTGTATTCGCCAAAATTTAAAATTTTTGCCTCCCAAAGAGAATACTCGTAGCTACTATTATCAAGATTCAATATATTAGCGTAACACCGCAAGAAAACCGAAACAAATTCTGCAAAATCACTACAAGTTTGGTGTAAATTTGTAAATGGGAGCGAAGTTTAGATTTAGTTGTAGTTAGTTGTACGAAATATCCGATGTTTGTCGCTTTTCCTTTACGATAGTATAGATAATCGAAATCGAAAATGTGGTGTTCAAAGAAGACTAGCAAAGTTAGATTTATCAAATTGCTTTTATCCATTCGATTCTATGTATTAAATAAAAACTATTTTTAAATTATCAACCGATATTTATTTCTTAATTTTCATTATCCAAGGACTACATGGAATACTGGACTTATAATTTCCCAATTATAAGTTTGAAATCACCAACCCGTCTTGAGCAAGCGTGGTGATTAACGCTCAAAACCTTCTCCATGTGAGAAGAGGCCTGTGCTCAACAGTGGGCTCTGATAGGCTTAAATTTAAAGGACTACATAAATTTGTATTGAGTAAAACTTTTTATTAATATAGCAATTAAATACTAAATTGATATTTGAACATTAAGACTTTAGAATTTGCTTCCGTGAACATTCTTAAATTCAAAAAGTGACAAAAAAATCTAAAGTTACTTTTGTATTCAATTCCTAGGAATAATTATTTATTTGTTTGTTATTTTACAATGGTCATTTAATTTAACATACAAAATAAATATTGATGAAAATAAGCAGGATTACAACATTCCAATCAGTTTTGATCATTGAGGTAATAAAAATATGTGACATTAGAAGAAAAGGTTATGACAGCAGCTGTTTTGCTTATTTTATTATATGTATATTAACCACACCACTATAAGTAATGTAGATGTTTTAATTACAGTAAAATTATATAAGCATCGACCATTACTCATTTCTTTTATGTCACGTCAAATACTATTTTGATAAAACATAAAGTAAATATAATACGAGAAAGATATTATACGAATAAATAATCATACGATCATTATACGAATCATCATTATACGAATAAATAATAATCAAAAATTTTTTTGCATAATTTAAGACACATAGTTATACTTTTAAATCTGAATAAATAAAGCATAGGTATTAATGATGTTGATGTCGAGTCTATTTACTTCTGAAACTTTATGGGCTGTTACCAAAATTAGAAGATTCAAAAAGTTCTTATAAATTATCAATATCATTAAGAAGTCGTATAAAATTTGCTTATCAATTACATCACGATACATTTTTAACCTTTTACTTATTACTTATAATGCGAATCTTGTAAAAACAAACGAACACTCACAGATTGCTGTGAGTGAGTGTGAGTCACAAGAAATATAACAAAATTACAACTCCTAGTCAAGGTCATCGATTGGTAAGGAGTTTCTCAAGCAATTCAAGCCTGATGTGCAGGGAAGACTTGATACTGTGTCCTATTCTCTTCTCGGACTGTTATCGATAAAATTGCGAGCCGTTCTACGTTATCATTCATATGGTCAATTTCTATTGATATTACTATTGTAGGCTTACTTATATATGACACTACAAAATTCAGTTTTTATAATAATAATTTGAACTTAATTTGTGAATTCAGCGCTGCATTGCTGAAATGTTAAAATTATTTTTTTGTTAAAGGTATGTAACAAGAAATAATCAAAACGAAACATGTATATATCAATTACTATACAAAATTAGTCCCGCTTTTTAACATGTCATTGAAGAAAATGTGAAGGAGATTATATTAAATATAATATACTTTCTTTTTAAATTAAAGAATTGCTTAGTTCAAAAAACAATTCTTTAGTTTTTAAATCGTATTATTTTATATTGTGAATATGCCTCTTATCTTAGCGTTTGCTTCTATTCTTTGTTATTCTATTCGTTGTTATATTAAAAAATACAGTACGTCCTTATTGTATTTATTTTACTATTCAGACAAAAATACTCTATAACTATTTTGTGTGATAAGAAAAATTATATGATATCTTATTTAATAAATAGAAATAAATTTAATTTATAGATCTAGTTGATCTCAAATTATTCTCTCAAACTATTCTCAATCTTTAGACTAAAGATTTACAAAGATTCCTCATAAAGCAATTAAAACTTATTTTATGATTAAATACACTCCTTCCCTCTTTTTCAATGAATTAACCAGGGAAATAAATATTTGTAACCGATGCTTTGATATGTAATTATCGGATGCCTTACTTTAATGTTACATGTAACCACAATTATGTATGTAATGTACAATGTAACCACATTAAAGAAAAGCAAAATTAACCTTAACCTGGCCTTACCAAAAAAACATTTGTTTCGTGAGTTACACAATGGGTCGTTGAAAACGTTAGGTAAAACTATAATGGTCATAATAATTACAGACCAACAATTAAAACGCTATCAGTGAAATTTAGAAGGTGTTTATCAGAAACAAATCTTTTTATTTGATGAATGAAAAAGTTTTAAGACATTTTCTACATAACTAAATATTCTATATATAGGCACCTCTGATAAAAAATTAAATTTAATGAATAAAGTCTGCTTTTATAATACATCTGTATATAATATCTAAGGTACTTATTTGAATCTCTATGTTAAATAAATTTAAGATTGCAAATAAAATTCTTTAATTTTGGAAGGGAATGCAAGGCTAGTATACATACATTATATGCATTTGAACGTTAAATACACAGCTGACACAGTAGAAAAATTATATCTAACATAAGGCTCTTAGATATATATATATTCAAAGTTCTTTTCCCAAATTTCAATTGTTTTTTTGTAATTTTTGTTACAGCTTTAATATTAATTGAAGTTCAAGGTTACCTCATGGTTGGTATTGATTTTCTATATTGATCTATATGAAAGAGTAATATTCTTTTATGACTTAAATGTAGACAGATAAATGACATCACTTAAAATGAAACTATTAATTTTGAAAGCTTTGTTGATATTGGATCTAATGTTTTACATATGCAACGGTGGTTAAAAAAATAAATTAATTAATTAAAGCCTATCAGAGCCCACTACTGAGCAAAAGGCCTCTTCTCACATGGAGAAGGTTTGAGCATTAATCACCACGCTTGCTCAAGACGGGTTGGTGATTTCAAACTTATAATTGGGAAATTATAAGTCCAGGTTTCCTCACGATGTTTTCCTTCACCGTATGTCAGTGGTTATATCGACCAAAACCTAGGAGAAAATTTTTATCTTGTCCGGAACGTCACTTCCCAATTAAAAATGAATATAAGAATACTTCCTGACTTCTTTATATAAATTTTCATTTAAGTAGTTTAATTTTTAGTAAGATGATGTTTAAAATTAAATACATATTATTCTATCAAAATGAGTTACAGTAATTGTAATCAATTTTATATTCGTCAAATTGTACCGAGTGAATTTACTTTTACCTTACTTATAAAAAGAACTAGAACATTACGTTTACTTGTGTAACGTTTTGGTTACTTTTCAGCAACCGTGATCACGGTAGTATGTAGTTTTATACAAAAATAAAGCACGGGTAGAATATCCGGAAAAAATATTAGTTTCATTTAAGTTATTAAAACTCGCGAAAGTCTTAGATGTCATCATATATATTTTTTTTATAACAACGGTTTTAATTGTTTATTGGCAAAATAATAAATTGAATAACTTATTTACATTGCCTTCATACTATTTTAAAATAGTTAAATTGAGTTTTATATTTTGCAGCAATAACAAAGAATAGAGGCTCTAATTAAATTATTTCCTTTCTTCCGCCTTTTTTATCTTAAACTTTGTGAATTTTAAAACTACCTAGAGCTTATCTGTTTCGAGAAAATTTATTGCTTGGATAGGTCGAAAATGTCAAGTGTAGTCTTTCGATATTTTTATTAAGAAATTATTCAAATGTAACTGTAACAATGCGTTTATTTAATTCTTTTTACTGTTCTACTAAAAAAAATGCTTTTTAAAGTCAAGTCCATCAAGAAGTGAAATACATTTGAGAGGAAAACTTTGATGTCGTCACTGACTTTGTTTGGAATGTCTAAAATTTGCAAGAAAAATGTATTCTACAAACTATTTTACCCATTAACACCATTAATTTTTTAATAACTTTTCGAAAAGATTGATATAAAATTTAATTATATAGAGGTTTAAAGTAATTGTAATTGTACGCAATATTAATGTAGCTATCTCCATATCTTTTTGTTTCTTTTACTCACTAAGTGAAGATTTTATAATTAGATTAGTGAATTTCTTAATTTTCAAAACTTTTGCATGAAGATGCTCCTTTCATAGGACCAAATTTTTATTTCTTCAAAAAGAGGTGATGACCCCAGAATAATTTTAGGGAAAAAAAACAAAAGTAAATTATTAAACGGTAGTGTTTTAATGCTTCAACAATATTGATTTAGTCAAAGATCCGTTGATGAGAGAAAATTCTTGAAAGAAATCAGTAAATTATTCCTGAAATTCTCATACATATTTCTGGCACCGAATTCATTTGCACAGTATTTTTAGTAGTTTAACAAACTATTACAAATGTCAGAATACGAGTAGCTGTGGCGACATTATAGTTAGAGAATTTATATTATATTACTTTTGAAATATTTAAGGTTTTTATAATTATAAAACGAATGAATATATAACTGCTTATAACTTTATTTTTCCTATAATTACAATCAAGCGATCAATCAATATTTACTAATATCCGAACGAATGAATTCCATATATATATAATTTATGTTGTAATCTTAAATTTATAAATATTTCTCACAAATTGTGCTTATTTTTTGATTTAATGTTAAATTGAAAGACACAAGTAAATTTTTGCTGTAAAAATAAGTAGTTAAATTTCATTGTACATGAATCTTGTTGTATGAATTTCAAAAGCATTATCTGTGGCAATGCAAGTTGTCTTGACATATTATCTTATAGGAATATTGACTTTTTGAAATAGTTGAATTGTAACGTTAACAAATTAATTTTTTTTTTTTTATGTCTATCAGAGCCCACTGCTGAGCCAGGCCTCTTCTCACATGGAGAAGGTTTGAGCGTTAATCACCACGCTTGCTCAAGACGGGTTGGTGATTACAAACTTATAATTGGGAAATTATAAGTCCAGGTTT
>JAAAKD020065520.1:0-15251 GCA_010014825.2 Danaus melanippus
AAGACCAACTGACAGACACTCACATCTCGTCTGCCCGTGATCACGGTCGCTGTAAAGTAGCCAAAACGTCGGGAATATGTAGTTTTTAACAAAAAATAAAGTCGCGTAGTATAATCCGAAAATATTAGTTTCATTTAAATACTAATAATTATTTCACCTTCAATGATTTCTCGTTCATCAATCTCACTACCTATACTCTCAGAATTGACATCAATTTGATTTTGTAAATCGTCCTACGTAAGCGACAGAGCCTCAAACTTATTAAGTTTCAACTTTAATTCTACCCACTCAATATTTAATAATTGAGGTTTGGTGTTCATTATTTCTAAATACCTTTTAAATCTAGTTATGTCTCCTTAAATAAATTACGTTTAACCATTAACTACTGTAATTTCTCTTTATAAGATGCAATTTCACCCTTAGATGTTGAATTAGGTTTTTTCGATATTAAATATCTGAATTAAAAAAAATTGTTACTTAAAAAATTATTTTCAAAATTACATCATTCAATATTACCACTATTATATTTTGTATAACTATGTTTTTTATGATTTAATAATATATTAAAAGCCGACACACTAAATGAATATAATAAAAAGGGAATATAAAACTAGAATCTCCACTTAGCTTACGTTATTAATAAAATAATAAGAGGTAATTCTACTTAAGGCGTCGTCATCTTAACTGTATAATAATTATTTGAAATGAGCCTAAATGCATGAACTAGGACAGATGTTTATAGGATAATTGAACTTATATTTGAATTTGGTAGGAAACTATATATGCATGTATATGATAGGACAAAGGAAGGACACTTATCTTTGTAGAACTGCGTCGCGATGTGGTGTTAAGTTTTTCTTGCCTTACTGCCGTATAGCTGCCCTTTCTACAGCTGTATTTTGCCTTCTTCTTTGTCTTGAGCCGTTAAAAATCTTATTTCGAAGAACGAATGTGTTTTGATCGACGTTACTTGCAATTTACAATTTCTTCTTTTTCTATAGTTTCCTCTCATGGGCCACCAAATTATGTTTTTAGTTGGACACAATGTAGTCTCAAAAATGAAACTCAAAATTAAAAGATTTATAGTTTTACTTCGATTTGTTACAACTTATGCAGCAAAGCGAGAAAAGCTAATGACAATTTTTAGTACAGGTAATTGAAAAACAAAAGAAATTACATTGTATACAGCAAACTCCTGCTTAAAATAAATAGCACTACTGTGTCGTGCGTAAATTTGCCTAAATAACACAAATCTAAGTCTTGAACAATATATATGTAGCACTATACACGTGAAATAAAGTTCAGTTCTTATCTGTGACACCAGGGTTTAATTTATACGAAAATTAACTTACATCTGCTTGTTTACGGCAGAAGTGTGAAACCTTTGTGGCAAACAAGAGGAGAAAAATTCAAAAGTTACAGACTTATTCATCAAGCATTCTATTCTATAATCGCGGGATTTGACGAAAAATATATACGTCAAATCACCCTATTACTTGCATTTTGATTTATATTGTGATTCTTTATTAAAATTTTGTTATTAAAATTCTAATTATAAAAAAAAGGTTTATAAAATTGTTCTTTCCAATAACTAGTTATTACAGAACGGACTAATTACGGAACGCAATGCTAATCTTTTCTATTGTATGAAAAGTCAAAATAATTTGTCAGTCGTAGGCACTCTGCATGATTTGTGGTAGTTTTAACAATCTTCCATTTCAGCTATGAAAAATGTTTGAATTTCAAATACAAAATACGAAACTTGACAAATAAACATGAATAGTGGGGTCCAGTAAATCGTATTCGATTGAGACCGTTATTCGTCTTGTAGCTAGTGAGGAATTTAAAAGAGCTTGACGTCTCGACGGTGCTTAAAATTCAGGATCGATTTTCTTTTAAGATCAAGTTGTAGGTCTCTAGAAATATTTTGTATGAGAACTATAAGACATGTAGTTTTGTATCTGCTACTCACAGAATCAAAAATACGTCCATGAAATCAGTTGTTCTATTTGTTATTTTTAAAATCAGTTTATACATGACGTGTACTCGGTTGACCATAAGTCATCCGAAATATATAGAATTGACGATGTAGTTGTGGATATCTTTACTTATTCTAATAAAGACGACGAGACGAAACCTCTTAGCACTCAATGGATTCACCGTGCGGGTGCCGGGTCCATTGCGTTGCAGGGAAAGGAGCTTCAACATTGCTTGGGACTTGCGATTATATGTATATATATTTTTTATGAAACAAGTTCTTCCACAAGCCATCTGATGTAGCACAGCAACGTGTGCTATCATTTTGTATATAATTTTTTTATACTTATATATTTTATTCACTTGAACATTCTCTACGTCAGGTTTTAACGTTAAAAAGACATTCCATGATGAAATAAACCGTTAGTAAATACTATACAGTATGTGACTATATGGATCTCTATTATCAATTGTGTTATGCGACGGTGTCATAGTGACAGTTAAATTGAATAATAAGATACTTGTTCATTCTACACGGGTCCGACTCAGCAGTTCAGTATGAACAGAGTTTTCAGTTTTATACGGTTTATATGGTTGCTGTAAAGTAGCCGAAACGTCGGGAGTATGTAGTTTTTAATCAATAAATAAAATCGCGTAGTAAATCCGAAAAAATATTAGTTTTATTTAAAAGTTTTATAATGTTTTAAATTCATTTAAAAGCTTTATAATGTTTTAAGTCTTTTGAGACAGATCGTGCAAAGAGAGACCTCATAGATGGACTCGGGCCAGTGGTTAAAAGTATTACAGGAAATCTCGATTATATGGAGGCTCAGCATTATAATAAAGCTATAAAATTTCTTGAGGCCAGTGAAAACAAATTAGTTACTGAACTCAATAGTCATGTCAGTCTCACTAAAGAATGATCCTCACAGTATTAAAAAATTATAAGTAATATCATAAAAAATCAGAATCATTTACAAACCGTTATTAACGAAGTAAGTGAATGCGTTATTACGAGTGACAACAACTTAATTAAGTATGAACATTTAGCTCAAATACTTTTAATTATAACCGATAATGTACATTCCGTTTCCCATGAACTATACAGAGTGTATGAAAAATTGTGTCAACCCCGTTAACTGAATTATCAGTATCGAAAATGGAACACAATCAAACAACTTACATTTACAAACTCTTCAATAAAAATAATAAAATTAAATATTAAATGATTATTATATGTAGACTAACAAAATGTTTGTACCCACTAGTATAACACGATGAGACTCCATGACGTCATCACACCTGATGCGCAACTAGTGACGAACTCGAACGTACATTCACATTATTATGATTGTTTAATCACTTTAACGATTCACTGCTACCACTTTTTTTCAAATATCGATACGTTTCTCTATGTTACAAATCAATTTAAAATAACACTTAGTTAATAATAAAAAATATCGATATTTAAAAAATCATAACAATAAATAAATATTTAATATTCATATTATTTCGATACTTATTTTGATATATCAAATATTAATATTATTTTTTATTATAAAACACTATTTTTAACAGAAGTAGATTAACTATTTATCCTAATAATACAATGTTCGCGCCTACAGCCATCTAAGAGCAGTAACTCATGAAGACCGTTTCTGCTATTTTTTATAATCAGGCGCTTCATAGTTCTACATACAATTTATCGCACCAGTTTTCTAAATCTACCGACTTCATATTATTATTACATATTTTATTCATTCAAATTGCTGTGTCACTTCTAACTTTGCACTCGAACCGTTGTACACCTTTCTATTAATTAAAAGCAGTATCAAGATTTTTGGGTTTAATTTTAACAAAATTAGGCTCCATAGTGTTCACTACGAAACATAAATTGGAGACCGTGACAGGACTAATATATACAAATCAAAACGAAGAAACATACAACACGAAAAGTTGCAAATCATCGTCGTCGATCGTCATCATAGATCGATTGATCTCGAAGAACAGTTGAAAGCACCATCGCTTAACAAACGAGATACAACGAGATACAAAATCGAGATACAACTAAAATCGTCGGCCGAAGGCAGTGATCCAGCTAAAGCATCCCCTTCGCAGCTCAGCACGGTGTATCCCTCTAAGTTAAGTGAACTTTCCTTTGTTCTTATCCCATTCAATTCCTATCCATAAATATTAAATATTCTTCACATTCTTCCTTCAATAAGCCAAATCTGTTTTAATAGGAAACCAAGCGTGTAAATAATTTAATTACATCCAGCTTTAAATTTTTTTGCGATTTTGTGTCCATTTACATATTCATTTTTTATTCACGTATAAAATACCTATAATTTATTGAATTGTAAAATACAATTATAATTTAATTCTTACTTCATTGCTATATTTTTTTAAAACGATTATTAACGGTTAACGTAACGGTTTAATTATTTTTTATTGTTACTTTTTTTTTTCATTTTATAAATAATTTCACATTTCAATAATAAATAAATCTCGTAAAAATCATCGTAAACATTGCCTTATATCGACATTATTTCAAGTTGTTTTGCCGAACATTCCAGCGTGCTACGTGGCGCGGTCCAAAGTCCATCGCGCCGCTCTTGCGTTGATCAGCTGTTGTTCGTGGGTTCAACTAAAGCGAGGAGCGTGAGATATTTTGTTTTTCTTTTTTATTTTATCCGCGGGAATTATTTATTTTTATTTGGATTTTCTATTTAACCATTGTTGACCAACTTTACCGTTAATACTTTTGCGTTACATTTTTTAATCACTTGATATTAATTTTGTTTCCATTTTGTTTAATTTTAGTTAACATTAAAAATGATGAGAAATACAGTGCAAATCCTAACAAGATTACCTTAAGAGAGCTGATCACTAAGCGTAGTTCAATCAAGGGACAAATCACAAAGTTTAAAATTTATCTAGATAAAATCAGTCAACAATCTCAGTTGTCTGCAATCGAATTAGCTGAATTATCATTAAAACAAGGTAAATTCGAAGGTTTGTCAACAAGGTTCGACGAGTTGCAAAGTCAAATAGAGGTCATAAACAGTCAGGATCTTGACACTGAAATTGATGAAAGAGACGATATTGAACAGGACTTCATCGTGAATACCGTTAAGGCAAAAAATATTTTACAAAAATGTGACAAAATTAAAGATGAGGTTAGGCGTGCATCAGTATCTCAAGATGCTCAATTTGGTCTCGATCATCGCAACTTTGGCGTAAAATTGCTACAAATAGAAATTAAAAATTAACGGCACATATTTTCACTGGCTTGAATTTCACGACACATTTTTAAATTTAATTCATAATAACCAGCATATATCAGACGTTCAAAAATTTCATTATTTAACGTCTTACCTTGAAGGAGAGGCAGCCCACATTATTTCAAATCTAAAGGTTTCCTCATCAAATTACAAGGTAGCGTGGGACTTGTTATGTTCGAGGTACAACAATAAACGGCTATTGATTAACCACCATCTAAAATCTTTACTCAACGTTCAACAGATCAGTCGTGAGTCTGAGATCTCGTTACGATTTTTAGTAGATCACGTGACCAAGAATTTACGAGCTTTATCTAGTTTAGGGCAACCAACAAATCATTGGGATATTTTATTAATTTTCATATTATCTTTAAAATTAGATTCAACGACCTTTATGAAGTGGGAGGAGATAAGGAACACTTATGACGAAGTACCTACACTAGAACAATTTAATAAATTTTTAATTGATCGTGCGGATGTTCTTGAAGCTATAAATCGCAATTGCAACTATAACAAAACATTGCAGAATACACAACGCCCTCCTCAACCAACAAATAATAATAAACAACCAAAATTCGAGCGAAGCTTGGTAAAAACTTTTCCTTCTGCAGCTTCAAAGGGTTATTCTTGTGTAATCTGTGATAACAATCATCACCGTATTTATGATTGTCCAATATTTAAATCAAAAAAATATACAGATAGATTAGCTGAAGTAGAAAAATTAAAATTGTGCCCTAATTGCTTAAGGCAAGGTCATTCTGTGAATCAATGTCGTGCCGGTCCATGTCGTGAATGCAAGAAGCGTCATAATACATTGCTTCATCCAGTTGACACCATTAGTAACACAATTGGTAATATTGCTTTATGTAATTTTGATTCTGATGATGTTATTTTGTCTACAGCCCTAATAGAAGTGTCAAATCCAAGGACAAATCAACGCGAAACTGTCCGCGCATTTCTAGACTGTGGCAGCCAAAGGTCTTTTAGTAAATATTTAATGCAAAAATTGTCTCTCAAATCAAATCCTATTGACATTGATGTAATAGGCATTAGCAATAGACCTGCAGATACAATAAAAGAAAGTTGTACTGCCCAAATTACATCTAAAAACAGTTCATTTAGTATAACGCTATCATTATTTGTGCTAAAAGACATAACGGGAAAAAATCCTAACACTACAATAAATAAATCAAACTTAAAATTACCTAAAAATGTAAGTTTGGCCGATCCCTATTTTGACCAACCAGGTCCAGTTGAAATATTGATTGGATCCGATATTTTTTGGGACATACTAGGGAGCAAACAGCGTTCTTTAGGTCCAAAGTCCCCCAAATTAATTAGCTCAAAGCTAGGTTGGTTGGTTGGCGGTCCTATTACTATATCAAAAACAAATATTCTACGATTCATTGCAATCACATTAAAGTTTTAAAACCTACTATTTTTAACAATATATCTAACACTCAAGAAAATCTAATTTTTAGTGAATCTTCTAGTACTTTAGGAATCGGTTGGTGTCCCAAAACTGACAATCTACATTTTCCAATTAAGACTCCGGCACAAAATTCTGTAATTTCAAAACGATCAATCATGACGAATTCATTCAAAATTTTTGACCCTCTAGGCCTTTTAAGTCCATGTACAATTCAACCTAAAATGATTTTGCAAAATTTATGGAAGCATAAACTTGATTGGGATGAATCAGTCCCTCAAGATATTGAGCGAGATTGGATTAATTTTGTTCATAACTTAATCCACATTACAAAATTGCAGATTCCTAGAAAGGTCATTGGTAATTCTCCAAAAACTATAGAATTTCATACATACAGTGACGCTTCTATGAAAGCTTTGGGAGCTTGTGTCTTTGTTAGGACCATAGACGCTTTTATAGTGACTTCAAGACGTTTCGTGTCACGTCGAGGCAAGCCAGTGGAAATATGGTGTGACAATGGTCGTAATTTCGTATCAGCCGCCAAGGAGTTATTTTCTTTTTTTAAACAAAATCAACAATCGCTAATTGACTTTGCAACCCACGAAAAAATCAATTTTATATTTAGTCCTCCGTACGCTCCTTACTTTGGAGGAATCTGGGAAGCAGGTGTCAAATCCGCTAAATTCTTTATTAAGCGCGCCATGGGCAATTCTCATTTAACATTTGAGGAAATTTCTACATTATTTGCACAAGTGGAGTCTGTATTAAACAGTCGTCTTTTGCATCCACTATCAACCTCTCCTGACGATTTCCTTGCTCTTACTCCCGGTCACTTTCTTATTGGGAGGCCGTTGACTGCGTTATCATAGCCCGATTTGAAGACCGAAAATCTCACTGCCACGCAGCGTTACGCTCGATTAGAACAAATCCGACAACACTTCTGGCGACGCTGGCAAAAGGAATATATATCTGAGCTGCAGCAGCGAACGAAATGGAAAACAAATCTCGCCAAGCTCAATATAGAGGATTTGGTTTTGTTTCAAAAAGATGATGTGCCCCCTTTATCCTGGCGTCTCGGGAGAATAACTCATCTGTATCCGGGACCAGACGGAGTGCATCGAGTAGCAGACATTAAGACCACGCGAGGTTCCAGCTGAAGACCAGTGGTGCGGATCTGCCCTCTTCCGAAAGCTGAAGACCTTTCAACGAGGGGGGAAGATGTTCGCGCTTACAGCCATCTAAGAGCAGTAACTCATGAAGACCGTTTCTGCTATTTTTTATAATCAGGCGCTTCATAGTTCTACATACAAATTATCGCACCAGTTTTCTAAATCTACCGACTTCATATTATTATTACATATTTTATTCATTCAAATTGCTGTGTCACTTCTAACCTTGCACTCGAACCGTTGTACACCTTTCTATTAATTAAAAGCAGTATCAAGATTTTTGGGTTTAATTTTAACAAAATTAGGCTCCATAGTGTTCACTACGAAACATACAACATAGTTAATTTATCTGAAGAAGTTCCAAATTATAATATTGATTAATTATTAATAAATATTATATATTTATTATTAATAAAAGTTATTTTAAATGAAATTATTTTAATGCGAAAAGCATAACTATTTATAGCAATATTGAAAATATCGATAGAATATTTATCGATATACCTAATTTTTAAACTTGCAAATCTCTATTCGAAAAACTTCAAAAGACGCGACGCGCCGTAGGTCAAGGCCCCGTATAGTCACGCCGCGCATGCGTGACTATACGGGGCCTTCACCTTTTATAGGTCAGATGTTTGAAATCTTTTTCAAATAAAGCTATTTAAAACTTATTTAGCCTATGCACTGTAACTGACCTCTGCTTGATATTTTTAAGTTAAACTATTTTTAATAATAAGCTTATACTTATATGTATACATGCCTTTAAGGAAAGACACAGTTTTTAGAACACGTTGTATAAACTTCAAACCGTATTAGGTATTATTAAACTGTCCACAGTGCATCATGCGGTCTTAAATTTGGAAACTATGAATTCTATACTTAGTAATGTTAGTAACCTATATTGCAGTCAAAAGGAATTAAATTTAGATACTAGGAAATACTTTTACATAATTAAGATTGGTTCTTATTACGTAGGAAATAAAATAGTAATAGTTAATAAAATCCCTATAGTTTTGCCTTATACTTATGATGTATATAAACTATCAATTATACATAACCTCAAACAAGAAGTCCTTATTCCGCCATTCCCTTACTTTACCTTGTATAAAAAAGAGATCATGTAGATAGAGACAGAATGCCCTAAGTCCAGTAAATGGTATCTTTGCGAAGACAAACGTCACCTTCAAAGAAAGGAATCCGACGATTGTATCCAGCATCTCATCATAACTCAGTAACGTGCATCATCTTGCAGCCCTATCACCGTATCATTGAAGAAGGCAACCTTTGAGAAACTCGACGATCTATACTACAGCATCAGTTTCCCAGCTCCAACTAAAATTCATATATCCTGTGGACAAGATTCGTATCGCACACTCACGGCAGCTATTTCGTTACAATTCCTCAATCACCGCAATTTACTTTGACAAACGCCGATAACCGTGTATAAGGACAAGCGGTGAGAATAAAGGACCTACCCAGCTACAGTGTCACCACAGCTTCAGCACCTAAAGTCAAGCTAAACACTATTAATTTGAAGCAACTACACGAAATAGACACCAAAGTGAGCTTACAGCTATTGCTAATTCTAGACCAGAACTCAAATTATACACTGTATCATACCACTATCCCTCTTTACTTGGTACTGATGAGTGTAGGCACACTAGCCGCCGCTTTGTTATATTGGAAGTATTTTTACGAGCGGATATTACATTCCGGAGACAATCCTGAAAAAAACCAAATGGAATTGCAAGCAATCTACACCATCCCAACAACTACCAGGAGGGTCGATTTCATTCGACCCCCAGCTCAATTCACAACTAACGTTTCTCATACTCGCTGATCTTCAGGAGGGAGGTGTTATGCTACGGTATCATAGTGACAGTTAAATTAAATAATAAGATAATTACGATGTAATCGCAGGTCGCGCTTAGCTTCTAAGTAAACTTGTTCAATCTACACGAGTCCAACTTAGCAGTTCCGTGCGAAAAGAGTTTTTAGCTTTATATTTCTTTTTAGAATATTGTGTCACTATTTGTTCACCCTTCGTTCCATATAGTTGAACCAATTAATTGTAATTTACTTTAATTAAATTGTCATTTAAATTTTGGTTTCATTGCATCCACCGACCGTCGAAATCATAATTATTGTCGTTAAATCTTATAGCACGCTTTTTATATTATTCGATTACGATTATAGAATAAATAATAAAAAATAAATCTTTATTACCAGTAAAACTTGCAGATATCTTGAAATAAGAATATACAGACTAAATTTACAAGTAAGAGTATACAAACAAGAATATATGTCCTATAGAGATGATTTCCATCTGTACATAGGACTGGCAAATATATCCAACGTGGCTAATACTATTCAATAATTAAAATGCTAATTAATTTATTTTTGTTTTATGTTACCCATAGGGGCAAAGAGGCAGACGTCTACCTGATGGAAAGTAGTCACCGCCGCCAATGGACATTTGCAACACAAGGGGTGTTGTAGATGCGTTGCCGTCCTTGTTTGTAAAGGAGCCACCTGAACACTTGATTTTTGAAGGACCCTATATTGTAGCTCTCTGGAAAAACCTAGGGTGGAAGATCATTCCACATCCTGCAAGTGCGTGGATAAAATAACCGCGACGCTCGTACAGTCTTGCAGCTGAATGCATCTAGATAATGTGGATGGAATCCAACCCGAGGGCTTTCGCAGTGGTTTTAGTAGGGGCCTGCCCTGGCCGAGTCTCACACATCCCTTCCGGTCCCACCAAGACCGGTTGGACGGCTCGTAAAAAGAGTTTAACTGCGACATCAAAAAAAAAAAGGATGGAATCCAACCCTACGGCGGGTAGTGCGATGATAGAATGGTGACGAAAGCACTATACCAAACAATTCCTCAGAACACTACTCGTTGTACAGTTGAAAGAACACGCAGAGGGAGCTCACATCCCTTCGGAGGGTTAGAGGATTCTAAACCATCTGTGAGTATGGGATCGTTAACAATACGAACTGCCGGACGTTGTATGGAGTCAAGTGGAAGAAGTTGGTACTGTGGGGCACCGGACCAGAGGTGAGAACGATACTCCATGTGGGAACGAACCCATGATTTATATAATGAAAACTAGTGTCCCGGTGTGAAGTACTCCCTCGCTCTACTCAGTACCCCTAGTTTTTTAGACGCTAGTTTGGCCCTTCTTAGTTTTCCTCCAAATGGCTTCGGAATTGAACGTCGTTCGCTATGTTAACCCCAAGGATCCCAATACTTTGGTTGATCTTCAAGGGAGTGTCCTGGAATGTTGGAGCTACAGTAAATGGGGTCTTTTTACTGGTAAATGCACAAACTTGTGTTTTCTTGGGATTAAACTACACTAGATTCAGTTTACCCCATTCGGAGACCTGCTCCAGGAAGGTCTCAATTTCAGACACGAGTCTCTTTCTGCTCTCTTCCACTTATTAGCTTAATAGAATATTAGCTCGGCCCATGTAGTAAACGTCACCAGTACTATCATCTGCATAGCACCGAATGTTCCAAGCTTGAACCGTCAACTACGACTTATATGCTCCGTCCATGAAGGAAGATGGCCACCCAGTTGCATAATTCCCCGGGTATTCCGTATGATTCTAACTTCGATAGCAGTGTGCAATGCCAGACCTGATGCCAGGCCTTTGGGACATCAATGCTAACCGCCATGGCTTCCCCATTGCTCTCAATAGCTTCAGCCCATCGATACGTGAGGTACACAAGAAGATTCCCAGCGCTTCGCCCGTGGCTAAAATCATGCTGACGGTCACACATAAGCTAGTTATCCTCTAGATGACCCAAGAGTTGCGAATTGATGATTCGCTTCATCACCTTTGAGAGCAGGGACGTAATCGCAATAGGCCTGTAATTGGACGGATCTGTGCTTCCTCCCTTCTTGGGGATAGGGTAGACATTGGCTACTTTCCACGAAGACGGAATTTTACCAGTATAATAAGAGAGCGAGAAAAGGTGCGTTAGAACCGAAATCAATTCAGGAGCACACGTCTTAAGCACAATAGCTGGGATACCATCTGGACCGTTGGACTTTTTGACGTCGAGGGACGACAGTGCGGCACCCACGGCGCTTTGGGTGAAACGCACATTGCGCATATTTCCCTGTACCACGGAATGGTAGGCGGTGCCTTTCCCTCATCGTCAATAGTTGAATTCGACGCAAAAAGAGTGCACAGAAGATCAGTCTTCACTTTTGCGGAAGAAGCATGCGTTCCGTCAGGATTGTGCAGGGATGGGAGAGAAGACTTACAGAAATTGCTTTGTACTGCTTTGGCGAGAGACCAAAATGAACGAGTTTCCGACAAAACGTCTAGTAGTTTCTCACCAATTCTGTGTACGTGCTCCTTCTTTGCTTTGGCGATCTTCTTTTTGCAAGACCAGGAAGCAGCATTATAACCCTTTCTCAATTCGGTCGTTTTTGGATCCTTCTCAGCTGATGCCGCAGCCCAAACTCGATACTTAAGTTGTTTTGAGCGGGACGCTCCTGCACAGGAGTTACCGAACCAGGATTGCAGCTTGCCGCCGTTGCGAATTACAGGGCTGGGAATGAAACTTTCCATTCCCTGCAACGGCAGCAGTTCAGATCGAAGGATCTTCCGAAGAGAAACAAATATGCCTCTGTAGTGTAATAAGTAGTATGTAAGTCAGATGTTGTATAAATATTAAGATCGTTGCGTTGATTAGGCAGTAATAAATCATCTTCTACTAAATACACTCGTTTCAATAACATAAGTCCCCTCACCTCCAGGGGTAGGATGCGTAAAATTCTAACAATCCTTCCCAGTCTGCTGACTTGTAGTGCCAAATTAGACGTCTCTAGGTAGACAGGGAGTCGTTGTTGGCACTAATTGTGCCTCGGAGTGCACCCGGCAGTGGTCAGATGACCCTAGGGGTGCATTGACGGACACAGGGCAGCACTCCGGGCAAGTAGTCACCAGAAGGTCCAACAAGGAAGGGGTATGGTCCTCAACTCGCAGGACCCCGGCTCGCAGTAGAAAATAGTGCTCGAGTCTTTAACAGGGGTAATGCAGATAAGATGTATCACAAGGAGAGAATATTAGTGTCAGAAATAACAAGGCCGGCTTTACCGTCTCTAGAGGGTGATTGATGGCATTGAGATTAGAATGTATACCCCTTATGTTGCAAAAGTCCACTGAAAACGTGGAAGGGGGTGCCGCTATGGATATCTTTATTGTTTTTTTGACAGTCATATTTATGTATTTTCCATCAGGTAGGGCAAATGATGGAAGGTTGTTCATGGTCCGCCAACCATCCTGTCAAAGAGCATTGCCCATTGTCTAAGCTGAAGGAAGAGTTTTTGTGGGTCACTGGAACGAGGCATTGAAAAGCCCCCGATCCGACCCGTGGTTGTAATCTGGGTTTCACTCTGGTCTCCCATTACAGCATAGCCCACAACCGACGGGCTTTTTTAATTGGCGGTGGAACAGCCTTCTAGATCGGGACAGACTAGGTTCGGGTCCCCTACGGATCAACGGGCGGCCATCAGTAAACCATTTCATCGGGTCTCCCTGGACCCCATGCCAATGGAACACGTTCAACACCTCAAAAACAGACTTAGGCTAACGCAGGACAGAAGGTCATTGTACACATCAACATCCTGGGAGAGGAAAGGGTGGGAAAAGGGAAAGGGCTACCGGCTGTCTCACTCATCGAACGAAACGCAGCCATAAAAGAATACTTCACGTCGATCTCCTGTGAGAGTGTGGTACTTCCCTGGTCGAACCAACCCGTGTTCGAGCTGTAGTAAAGTAAGTTAAGTGTATTAAAAGTGTGTATAATATTTAATAAATGGGCGACTTTGTGTTTTTGAACCTCATAGAAAAGATCAGCATAATGTATTCGTGTCCATTCTAAGCACCCGAAATCTTATTTTATTCTTTGGAACACTTGTAATCTGTGGCGGCAATCAAACAGTGTAAAATTTTATCCGCATATATCTTGACCTTGTACTTCCGAATACTTCTATGAGAGGTCTACTTACCTAAGTCGGGTTGGATTTTCCCGACCTTTGATGACTAGGCACCGCTCACTATCACACACAATGCCGATGGGCAAAACGAGGCATGCCCTCTTTTTTCTTTTAATAGATATTTTCATTCGCTATATACGTTTGTTTATGGTATCTAGTGTTTGTAATCAGCTTGAGTCCAAATTTCCAAAAAACAACATATTTTTTTGTGCGTCTTATAGAGTCCCTAAGCGTGTAATTATACCCCGAACTCGTATACTTACTCCCTGAAACTACCCTCAGTCCTAACTGCAAGACGCAGGAGTCTTGCAGGATTAGTCTTGTTCTTGCTTAAATCTTGCCCAGGCAGTCTGCATCTTGGTCTTACTCTTATATATATCTATATATGTATATACTTATAATAAAATGAGGAATTATTAAAGTTAAAAATACAAACTATAGCCGCGTATCGCTCGTTTGACCCCAGATAAGATAACTTACGGATAAGACCGTGTTACCTATTAACATACATATATATATAATAATAATGTAGCCAGATTCTCGATATTGTATGGGATACAATTTAGAGACTTTTTAAAAACACCGAATAAACCGACGCTCGGAGTTACAATAAGGATCATCTTCTAGGCTGGAATTCATAGGCCGTTACTGCGGTCTACTAGTAGTGAGTTTACTATGTACTTCATTGTCACATATCAACAGCTTATATGCAATTCAATCATCAATATATCAATCCACTGGAAATTAAAAAAAATATATCAATATGACATGGCATGACAGTTTTGTTTTTCATGAGTAAATAAAATTTTCTGATTCTTATAGGAAGATGATAGTGAGAGTCCTTCATCATCTATTTCTAATTTATTAGACACAACCTTACGTAATCGAAATTAAAACTAAATAATAAAGTAATAAACAAATTATTATTTGATGCCTCGAAATTGAATTCATATTATTGTAATAATGAATACTCTATTTTTCTTTTAACAATTCCATTTTTAAGCTGAGATGAATATTCTGTTTATAAATTTTTACCTTTACCAACTTCTTCTTCTACCTAGCAATTGCTCAGCTTTAGCTAGGGTCTGCCTTACACGTTGTGAATAGTTTTGACTAATTGTTTTTACGACCGGCTGCCTGCCTGACGTCAACCCTCCTTGGGAATGCATTGATCAGTGAGTGATCAGTCTAAATACTCTTAGAAAGTACATATAACTTGGAAGAATCACATTGGTACTTGCCTGGTTTCGAACCCGCGCCCTCATGCAGGAGAGGCGGGCCTTTTAACCACTAGGCCACCACTGACACAACTTTCACCTTTACCAACTATGCATGGAAAATCAAAATCACATGATTCTGATGTTTGGATTCTGATT
>JAAAKD020069035.1:0-15104 GCA_010014825.2 Danaus melanippus
CTCCAGCTGGGACGGCAGTCTGGCCATCGGGGGTGTAGCGTGTCTTCCTGACGGCGTGCCCGAGAGTGCCATGAGGCTCGACCCGCCTGTCTGGCTGCTGTCCAGTGATTTACACTACGATGGAAATAATGTCAATACGATAATTATAGACAATTATTGGCAGACTGAATCAACAATCATATGAATTTAACTAGCTTAATAAACAAATCAAGTTAATTCATGTATAATATTCTAATATGTCCTATAATATTCTATAAGATTCTCAATCATCCTATAAGATTCTCCTATAAGATTCTCAATCATTCCAAAAATCTGGTTACGAAATGCATGATAGGGAGTCGTTTGGGCTCGAGCAAAATACTGCTTCAAAACACTAAATCATAAGCGATTTTAAAGCAAGTTGGTTTATGATCGGAGAAAGTTTTATTCGGTTTTGAATTTAACAGTACAATAAATATGGCCTATATTCGATAAAATTAATACTCTAGACCCTAATAGAACTTGTAATGTTACGTTCTGTTATTTTATTTAGTTATACATTAGAGATTCATAAACTTTAAGTAAATACATATCAGTGTAACGAACATACCTTGATTGTACTGAATTTGAATTCTCTGTTACTTACAGCTTATAACCCATATAACATCTGAGCTAGAAGATATATGCGAACAGTCAGTGTTGACGCTCCACTTCCGGTTCAATAGCGAACTTGTGGTGGACATCGACGGCGTGGTCTTAGGAGTGGTGGGCTCAGTGCCTAGGACGCATAGTCACGTCTACCCTCTCATAGATTTATATGGAAAGGTTTGTCAGGTGAGTGAAATCCTGAGACTATTCATAATACCCTATGACTAAGATAACATTACTCGATCTGCCTTGTTGAAAAACGAATAGAGAACTAAACTGATTGTATGTAGCTATCGTCCATAGAAAACTGATGTAGTTATTAAATTACGAACAGACTGAAAAAGCTTTAAGATATTTCAGTTTCATAAAATAAAAAATGATAAAAATTGTAGTAACAAGATTCTATTTACTTATTTTAGGTATCTGTACTTTTACACCCGTACACCGTGGTATCTGGGACTTCCCTTGATTTACCTGTGATAGCGGAAAATCGTAGAGAAGAAGAATCTTTGGCAGAATTGAATCTGGAAACTTCACAAGACGACAGCGTTCCTATTATTGAACGAGTAGATTTACAACGTCGTCGAAAAACTAAAGCATACAGCCAAGATAACCTTGTCGAAGTTTTTGATCCAATTAACGTCGAGCCAGGACCGTCGCACCCTAGACCAACCGTTCCCGACAATGAAATAAAAAATAAAGAAATTAAAAGTATTACTCCTGTTCGTACCATGCATCACAGTCTTATCCTGAATCATTCCAATGATAACAAGGATTTGTCATTTCGAACGGTACAGAGAAGTCATTCTAGTCACGATTTTTGTCGCATGTCCGATTCAATGGACGTTAGGGATGCTCGTCGGCTTACTTTCATCACGGGCTGCCAGGATGATGATCATGAATTACATGACCAGTTTTGCGACACTAATATAAGACACAACGATCGCTATCCAGAAGCAAACGATGTTGATAATCTAGATAATGAAATTATGGATGCATTAACACTGGAAACTGGAAACTTGCCAGATTTAACCGAAGAGCAATCATCATCGATAGACGAATCCACTCGGCGTGATGATTTATATTCGGAGCCATTGTCTATTGAGAATTTAAACTATTTGAATCGTATATTATGTTTGGATCAGGACGGTTTCGAGGGCCAGAGTCTGGAGAGCGAATGGGAAGCTTTTGGAGAAGGTTGTGAGCATCTACATTTAGTGTTGAAGTACTGGAATTACCTTGTTCTACCTTATCCGGAACTGCGTCAAGCGGTCTCTTGGGGTCAAGTCCGATGTTATTGCAGCAACTGCCAGCCTGACGCCCAGCCTCCACTAGCTGGTAGGTGAACTCTATTATTGACATATTTAATGTTCGCAGTGATACTATTTTATTCATTATTACTTGTCAGGGTGGGTTCGTATTGAGCGTATAGACGGAGTTGGTGCGGCTACACGAGGCTGGTGGCACGTGACTCGAAGCACGCTCGGCGCGGCTCAGGCTCACCGTAACGACGTCAACCCGGCTAAGAGACCGCGAGCACTCGCCCCAGCACCTACCAGCGGATCACTTGGTGACATGTCTGTACTGACAATTCTATAGTAAATATATACATATTACTTTATTATTCAAAGTATTCAAAGAATTATACTATTTTTTGTCTGCAATTTCGTCTCCGTGTCTAAGGAATTAAGTTGCCCAAAAAATGTATCAAGTGCATCAAAACAATTGTTATGGTAACCAATGAGCAGCGACATCTATAATCTGTGTTTCACTTCGTACACATTACCAGTAATTAGAACTCACCATGATCTTGGTTTAAATTATGGACCTTGCCTTGTTTTGATATCCAAGCTACTCTGAAGTTTCATCAAAATCCGTTCAGTAGTCGGTGTGACAGAACAAAAATCTTCTGTACATTAATACATCTATATATCCATACATCCTAACAAATTTTGAAATTATCTGTTGCTTTCCCACCTTTCTATAAATTTCTAACAATTCGCTGAAGTCATTTTACTTAAATGCTTAATCATTATTGTTTAAAACTGTTAATGCAGATGGCTGGATGAAGAAGGGAAACCTCATCATACGATATTGGCTATAGAAATTGACATCGAGTAAGTGATACATAAAATAATGTTACGAACTTTAATATTAGTAATTAAATAATTCTATTATATAAGACAGTCCAGTCCTTTTTTCCAAATTTAGAAAGGATTCATACTATGCTTGCAGCATTATTGAGGTGGAGGTTCAAGAGTTGCATAGGTTAGAATTTATTCTAAGAATTTTTAACTCCTTTGTATTTTATTTTCTTGCTAATCTTTTTCTTAAAACTGCATATTTAAAAAAAAGAATTAAAACCTCACGTTGGATTGTCGATCATTATGTATGATATTTTTGCAGAGGAAATGAAGCTGAGAAAGATCGACTTTTAGCTTTCTTAATCCACATGAAGTCACATGCAGTTTTCGTCGATGATAATCCTTCTAGTATAGATGAATAAATCATATATACAACAATATTTAAAAAGCAAAAATGAATGTTACAAGCAGAAGGTCCTAAGTGCCTAAACTTCAGAGTACTACTTAAGTGGGATAATTTCATCTAAGTTTAGGTAGGGCCTCAATAGGTGATTTCAATTAAAAACCACAAAGCTATCTAAATAAACCTGAAATCTCCAACATAATATGTATGCTTAAAATTATTTCAATTTAAAGCAACGCTCTAGACAGCTATATTTAATTTTGTTTTATAATTAATGTATTTAATAATATTAAGTTAACTTATGCTCTTGCTATTCAAATACTCAAGGTGAATGCTTGTTTACTAAGAAATATAAACAGAATATATATTGTACAGCCTATGTAAGTGTTTTTAGTAGTATTTAATATTCATGAATTTAACGACATAGAAATTTATTATGGAGGTTGAGGTTGAGAAGTTTTATTAAATACTTATGTATATCTTTGTTTTATAAAAAAATACGATATATAGGCAATTATGTTACAATTTCCAATTCCATAATCTGCGTACAATAAGATTGCTTTTTACATAATATGTATGTATCCTAAAATTTAATTTACATTGGTGTGTTTTAAAAATTGAAGTATATAAAATTTTGTAAGATTCTTTTATAAAAATGTTTTCCCTTCTTTGACTTTGATAATCCAAAGAATAAAATAAATGAAATAGAAGTAATGTAATTTAACTATATGATATTTGTTTCTAATTTATTTTAAGTTAAATGAAAATGTATGAATTAATTCAACAGCTACGTTTTTATAAATACGACAAGATAGATTCTGCTGAGCCTTAGGGGAAAGTTCAATAACTTTGTATTATAATGTCACATAACAGTATTTAGTGTGTATGCTAACACTCTTTAGATCTCGTATTGGAATATAGTGATATTAGTTTTATTTTGTTTATTTATGTTCCCAATTTGTGTTATATGAAACATGCATCACATAATATGCAATTTTAATATTTAAATGCATTAGAATGTCAACATAATATTTATTTTCAGACAGTATGTCTCTGATATTTGAACATTTTTTTATGCAATATATAATAAATATATGTATTATTTTATACTTTTTATAATTACAGTGTTCCTACTTTTAGTGTTACATAACATTTAACTGATTACGTGATGTTTTGTTACTTAGAAATATTGTGTAACAAAACCTATATTATATGTTTTACAAGTAATTTGTGTATATCTTATATGTATTTCAATATTTGAGACTACAATGTAGTTACTAAATTATAATGATATATTTGAATAAGCAACATTATCAACCAGTGGAGGGTCAACGTTTTTAAAACTATATTACATATTATATGAAAATCTAAGATAGTAAATTTACTGTTTCTCTTAGAAGTAATACGGTGAATGGAGTTGTGATTAACAATATATATATTGGATAACATGTTTTGATCCTTGGTCTGTAATTCTAGTCATTGATGATCATCCGATTTCTAAATATTCAAATGAAATACATTTGCTTGATAATAACTAGTGGAGATGTAGTTACTTTTTTCAGTAATCTTATAATAACCTTTATAAAATCTTTGTACTCTATGCTGAATCCGAATCTAGTTTTAATGAATACAAACTATTTTGTGATCTGCCTATTACATTTTTTTGCCATATTATGGTATCATAATTTGCACTATAGATTTATCGAGCTTGTTTAAATTTCAACGAATAAATCTTCCAGATGAGAACAATGTTAATATTTTCTATGTTTGTATTATATTTTTAATGTTTTATATATTTCACTGCAGCTGATGTACATCAAGAACCTTAAGTTCTCTTGAATTCAATTTTGTGTTTAGCTCAGTAACACAGATTACTGAGGTTTTTTGAATAATTTTCTATCTTGTTTTTTTTTCAGCTGTTTTTAGTGCTAGATTTTTTATTGTATTTTAACATACATAGATATTACATTTAGTAAATGTAATAATACTTGTATCGGAATACAAGATAAAAAATTAATGTAAAACATGCAACCCTGTATTTATTTTACATTTATCAACAACATACAAGGGTGAGATGTTTGAAGCACATGTAATAAAAATAGTGTTGAAAATTATTTTTTGAGTTTTCTTTTTATCATTGATTTCTTTTTGATAATAATAAGTTTGATATATATTATGATCTATGTGAAGAAATAAGAAAGACTTGATGAATGATTTAAATATAATGTTGAAAGAATGCAAAATAACAGAGGAACTTCGCAGGGCCGCCAAACCTTACTTATTTTCTGATAGACAAAACATACATATTAGTTTTTGCAGTAAACATAAACAGATCAGCCAGCTTTAACAATGGCCAATTCTCAGGTACCAAGTGCTGAAGGTAAGTCAAAATTGTACTCATAGTCTAAGGTTTATTTTTTATGTATGTTGTATGAAATATTGTGAACAATTTCAAATGAATTCTCCCTTTCACCTTCTGTGGTCACAATTTTTTACCACTTTAAATATCCCCACAAAATAAATTTGAATTTTTTTATGAATTTAGCTTAATTCTGCAATCAATTGGACAATTAGATGATAATGAAGCATTTTATTATTATAAAGTTTTCATTTGCAAATTACAAGAAATTTTTTATGAAACAGTATTAAAAAGGCACTCAACTATCATGCATGATAGATGGATGGATATTTGGCTAATACTTTTAAATAACCCACTAAATATTAAATATGGAAACAAGTGTGAGACTGTAAATATGATTGTGTTTTTTGTTGTTGATCTTTAAAGTGTCTGGCAATTCACATATACAACGAAATTTAGGCTCACCTAAAAATATGAAATTATTAGTTCTGAGCAGAAACAAAGACGGCGGCATTATATATTAAATAGTATTTCGAATCAAGTTTGTAATACTTTAAAAATGCTCAGCTTTGAAATAGAAGCAGCATACCTATTTTAAAAATTATTGATATTGTTATACCCAGCTATTTCAGCATCTTTCATAATTATTTTTAATAATATTTTCAGTTGCTGTATTCCATGAAATAAGTTCTAATAGCATATATTAATTTAAGCATTTTTTCTGGTGTTTAGTTTTTGACATTTAGATTTTAGAAATAGTTTTAGCGATTAGCAATATGACAATATTAATAAACGTATATTAGAATATTAAGACAAGATATCTAGAAAAATATAAAATAGTTTGTTGTTGATGTAGATTTATTTAAAATTAATGCATTTGTATCAAACCTTGAAAATAAATATAACAGCATATAAAGTTAAATAAAATATACTAGCTCATTATCTTTTGAATTTTATTTCGTCATTCAAATGTGTTATGATTGAGTTCAGTACTACATGTGTAACATAATATCGAAGGCTCAAAAGGACTCGTATCCAGTGCTGTAAAAAAATTTACAAAAAAAACATAATATTGAATTTAGGGTTGTCGGAAATAAGATACAATATAGATATTTGTTAAATATCGATATAGATATATTTTAATAAATCGATATGTCAATATGGCTAAATAAATAACATTTAGTAGATTTTATTACTTATGGTTCAAAAGAAGCAGTGGGAATTAGTAATTGTTTATTAATAAAAGCAATATTTATTTGATGAAGGTATAAGAACACTCCATAGAGCACAATACGCACTTAAATTATAATTTATATGCTTATTGTTCTTTAGGTAATATATAAGTGTAAAAAGTCCTCATAACAAGTAAAAAAATGTCTAACAGGCTAAAAACATCCCGATTTAATATTTGGAATTTTATATTGATATATCGAAACATTAAATATCGATAAAAATTTCAATACGTCTAAAAATAAACTGCATAGTGCACACTGCTACCTTTCAACAAATCTAATTGGACTAATTCTGATTGCTACAACTGTCATCCTTTTCCCTTGGGGCTTTCTTTCGCCGTTCGAGTGTCGTCCTAGTAGTATCGTCTCCTATTTGAAATATGATTGTAAAACTCAGACGAAATTCATCCTTACAAGGTTAGTTCACTGCGATTGCTATTGAGAACCTTAAAAGCTTTCATTTTATGTCGTAATATTGCAATATTACTTGATTTATTGTTTCATCTAGTCATAGTCGCAACCGAACAAAGTAATGGCGCCATTAAAAATATATTACCAAGCAAAAAGCTTATTAACTTAACATTACATTTTACTATTATATGCAGTGTAATAATTCCTTCATATTAAAAATGTTCATTGTGGTTTATTTTCATTTTGACCATATATTTACTTGCTCTAATAAGAAACTATAGGTATTAGTTACTACATTTTGCTGTGGATTATTGGTAAAATTTACTGTTAAGCATAATATAAGGAAGTTCTCATATACTTCAAGCCGATTCCTATCCTTTTGATAAGGTGAAGAAAATAAATGATTCTTACTCAGTTGGTAGACAAATCAAAGCTAGATAAAAATCAACTTTACTTATATATTATAAAATTGTGTTTAAAATGCTAAGACTAGAATTTTTATTGTTAATAATAAAAGCACTGGCTAAAAAATATGTTTTTGAACATATAAGAATTTAAATTGTTTAATGTATCTATAATATAACCCAACAAAAGCAAGATGGAGCAAGCCTTAAAATTCTAAAATAATTTTAATAGCCTCTTATACTATAAGAAATAATTATAATGCATTAAAAGAAAACAGCATTAATAACTCATTTGCGTCTTATGAGCACTATCTAGTGTCATATTTATATTATATATCTTTTTATTAGGTTGGCACAATTGAAGTTTTTATCTGGTGATGAAAGAGTTAACAAAAATTATAGTATGAAATAAACTTATGACAGTTTAAATGCTAGTCTACTTATATATATTATAAAATGTGAAGTTTTGTATGGCATTATGTTTATATGTCTTAGTCATAAAGTAACCAATATGTTTGAGGAAAAATAGGTCTATTACTCTTAGAATTAAGTAGTAGTGCCATAATAGAACCATTACCTCTGCACATGGTGATCTAATAGACTACAATTTCTAATAAAATTTAAGCTTTTGCTAAACTATTTTCTGAAATATATACAACAATGTTGTATACAACCAAGTAAAAAAATGAGCTTACAGAAGTGATAATCTTTAGGCTTTTGAAAAAACCTTTATAAGTAGACATATTATCTTTTCCAGAATTTGAATTGGACACGCGCTCTCATCAGTATCCTGAACGAAGAGAAAAATGAGGAGAATGAAGATGAAGATGATGAAAAATCAAGAGACAACAACAACTGCTGGCAACAAGACAAGGCTCTTTTTAAAGATGGAAAATCAAACTAAGTATTTTAGGTATAATCATTAAAATATTTAAAGTTAGTTTTAATTTACATCCTGCATATTCTAAATTACACCTGCTTTGCTTTTTGATAGTGTTTATCCCTTGTTAAATAAATTGTTTAAATTCATGGTTTCTTTCATAGTATTGCATTTAAGACAGTTGATCTGCATATCTGTAATGAAAGATTTTTTGACCTTCTAGATGTCAGCATTGCGACTTCTGGCTATAGAAACATTTGAGCTAAAGTAAGTTGACAGTTGTGTGACCCTCGGATATTATTTTATATTCAAATTTATTATGATGCGAAAATTTTATTATATACATGCCATTGCAATAACTTTTAAACCCAGCATTTAAAAAACAAAATATTTTCTAGCAGTGAACAATTTTTTTTTTATTTTTGGTTTTCATACTCATACTTAAATCATGTTCATAAAAAAAATGGAAATCAATTTTTGATTAATTAGAACAAAAAAAAATGTGACTAAGAATATTAAAATTTGTTAGGTTTTTAAAAAAAAATCAAGTGTAAGGTTGTATTCCTTTCTTAAAAAACTTAAAATTACTACATGGATTCTAAGTGGACATACCAAATGGGTTTTAAAGGATAGTAGTAATGTTTGTAACACTTTTTGTATAGTATGCAAAGAATTCTATTGGAATTCTAAATCATAGAATAAACAAATGATGTATGATGACTTCATTATTGTAGTCATGTAAGACTGGAGATAATGTTAATTAAAGGACATCGTCGATTTAGTTCAGGTGTACTTCTAGGACACATAGGCTATAAAAGTAGTGTATGTCCATCAACATGCATTCATTTTATGTTTTATTCCTATAAATTATATGTATTTAACACCACACATAATTTTAGTGATGTGTGAATAAAATAAAAATAATTGTGTACATGAGAGAATCAATTGTGGGGGTTTCATTATTCTTGGTTGTAAAAACTTCTGAGAGGATCACAGAGCAATATAAGCTACATAATAATCTTTAACTCGAATGTAGACGGGGCAAAACAGTATATAGATTTATGAAGTGTCACCTCTAAGCTATTGTGTGGAAGGTGCTTGTTGTTGATATAAGTTCTATAATGTATGAATGATCTGAAAGAAATGACAAGGTGAATGTTAAGGTTAGCAAATTATTCCTATTTTTCTTTGCTTGATGGAATAATAGGAACTGTGAATAATGGATCTTTCTGAAGGATGTTCAGTGTTACAATAATTTAAGTTTCTGTGACACTTGTTATATACAAAGAATCAAGTTATTATGATATCAATAGACACTATAATCTTACTAATTTTATTAATCGAAGAAAGTATTTTGATTACGATATATGTTTATTTGTTAATTATTCATACAAAGACTACTGAACTGTTGTGATTGAAATTTCGTATTCAGGTTATTGCTATAAAGCTGCTAGACGCTGGTTTATAAAATGATTCCCTTCGAGAACTAGAAAGCAATTCGAATGGTATTGAAGTATATATCAAATAACTCATTTGGTAACACCCCGCGTTCATTTTAGGACATAATGTTTTAAGGGAAATATTTTTTATCCGAATACATATAACAGATACATATTTTATTGTTCAGTTAATTTAAAAATACTTTCCTATAGTAACAATGAATTGTTTTAACGCTACGGACCGACATCTATAAATTTGTATTAAGTATAATATACATTGGTGTATTTTATTTCTTGTGGCTTCAAGTCGTGCTAAGCGAATATATATTTGCCTCCCAAAAACCACTAATTAGTACGTAACAGAACAATTATTATTCTGCAAATTGTGCACAGTTCATACGCTCTTGACGGTTAATATGTGCGAAATGAAATTAGTGACCAATGTAATGCCTTAAATATAAAGATTATAAATCTAATTACGGACAACGTAGACGTTTGACCATTATTAGAAATATAAGCGAAGTTAATTTAAACAGAAATGTGCTTAAATTAAGTCAAGCATTTGTTTTTATTTATTAATTTTGCTTTCTATCCTGACATAAAATAGCTCAGTTGTGAACCGTTATTGAGATTGAATGTAATAATTCCTTTTTCATTTGGTTAATAGTACAATTTACTAAAATGTTAAGAATATATATATATATATATATTAAGAAATAAAACGCTGCGGCCAAAAAAAAACATCTTTTTTAAATAATGAAATTGAAAAAGTGCAACGCGAATGACATTTGAAATGTGCATTGCGAATGTCATTTCGAATGTGCAACGCGAATGTCATTTAAAATGTGCATTGCGAATGTCATTTGAAATGTGCATTGCGAATTTCATTTGAAATGTGCATTGCGAATGTCATTTGAAATGTGCATTGCGAATTTCATTTGAAATGTGCATTGCGAATGTCATTTTGAATGAGCAATGCGAATGTCATTTTGAATGAGCAATGCGAAAGTCATTTTGAATGATCAATGCGAATGTCATTTTGAAAATGCTATGCGAATGTCATTAACATCATGCAATGCGAATGTCATTTAAATTGTACAATGCCAATATTATTTTCAATATGCCATGCGAATATTATTGTGTTATTTCTAATGTTCAAATTAATGCCATTTTGAACATGCAATGCGAAGGTCACTTTCAATACTGAACGTGTTCTGTGAATGTTATTTAAAATTTGCTTTGCGAATGTAATATAAAATAATAAAAGTATAATGTGTACGAGAAAAGGATTTTTACTTAAGTTTATAAGTTAATACATTTTAGTGACAAACATTTATTTTCTTAATTCTATTTTTGTTAAAATAAATTTTGATGATGAAATAACGCAAAGCAATTAACATATTTTAATTAAGAATCTAGTTTACTGCTGTGTTGGCCTTGCAAATGCTTAGCGAAAGCACAGCGATAGAAAAGCGAATGTGAAAAAATTACTAGCGGTAAGTAAAGCTTCATTACTTTTTAATGCATTTATATATTTTTTTTACCAATTTTTGTCTAAAAGTACTTCTGTTTTGGTCGAATATTAGATAGAAGTTTCTTGTAATATATTATTCTTTTATTCTACCATGTGGTTAAATACAGGATTGAGACATTAAAATGACGAAAAGATATTGTATCATTAAATATTATATGTATGTACCAAATGAGATATGGCATAGCGAGCCGGTGATCATTGTAGTATTTCATAAATTTTTTTTCCTCAGCTCCGGAACAACCTTTCGATGCCATTAGATTTTCTTTTTGTTCACTTATTATTATACATGTATGTACTCTTTGGAATAGAAACTGTAGTATGCGAAGAATAAGAAGAGAGAGGACGAGACTGACTTGACACACAAACGGGATATTTCATGACTTATGAGTCTCTGGATTACGGAGTTTGAATACGTCTAAATTTATATAATGGCTTTTTTTAAAATTACATACATTATGCTTTTCTAGTAAACAAAAATTAATACACATTTTAAAAAATTGATTACATTTCAAAAAGTAAATTAACACATTTTTAAACTCATAATTCGTTTATCGCTTAATATCATGAACAATACATTTTTCTTGATTTTAGTTTACAATTGTTTTCATTGATTTAAAATTCTGGACTACACGTACTACAGTAGATAGTCATTAGTTGAACAATGACGCAAACCTCTAAACTTCTCGCAGTATCTGCGAATGTTTAACAATGGGTTACTGTGGCATTGCCCGGTTTTAGTGGACCTCCCGAGGCTATATTTCTAAAAAATCTAAAAACTCGAAAAAAAGTGTGAAAGCTAGATCTAACTATGGAAATATATTTTAGTTTCTTGACACTTACTGAAAAAAGTATTTGCAAGTTTTTTTAGGTAAAACTCGTTGAACAACATTAGATATTTTCTGTCGTCGTTGATATGTAAAGGGAAGCGATGATTTGAAATCTATAGTGTCTATTCTGCACTTGCATATTTTTGGTTTTGCCAAATAAGTAACTTTACTCTAGGGATCAAGTAAAATCGAGCTGATAAGGTTGTATTGTTTTTGAGTTTGTTGACATCTTAGTATCGTCTTGATAACGAACATAAGTCGCTGAAAATGTTATTTATAAAACATACATTTTACACACTGAAAAGCTATAATCAAACATTTTTCTATGTAGCGTGGTTCGTAATGTAGTCAGGTATGAGTAGGTTAATTTATGGTAGTATCGTGTAATCCACCTTACGGATCAACAATATATATTTTTAATTTTTTTTAGTAATTCCTATTTTTGCATATGTACTCAAATTTTTATCATAAACAATTTAACAATACGGAACAGACTGCCGCTCTTTGTAAATATCCATATCAAATATAAAATGTTCTTTACTCCCCTTGTAAATCTATTGTTCAAGTCAAAAAGTATTAACATTTAAAACACATTATCATATGTCGTACTCATTTTGTCAGACTCAACACACGATATTATATCGTCATTTGAAACAGTGTCTCGAACAATTAAGACCCAGTTTCAACAATCAATGTAAAATAAGTAAAGTCTTATTAAGGCGTTCGATTGTCTGTTAGATATGTCGAGCGTTCGACACACACTAATGTCTGTTGAAATGTCATAACAAGATATCAATATTAATTCCTGCTCTAGAGGTCCGTCAAATGGCTAACGGACTGTTAATCTGTTGTATTGTCAAATATAAAATTTGGTCGCATTAGCTAATAAATGACGTATGCATCATCGTAGCAAACATAGCGTTAATTTGGTCGTCTATAACAAGCACGAATAATTTTGTATCCGGTCATTTAACCTGATGTTTAATAATTCATTGTTAAATTTTCATCGTGGAACGTAAATATTTTAACAGACAATTATATTTCTGAAAGTTCGTTAGTAAATGCCTCGTTTAGATTTGTCAAACAGAGTTTGGTGTAACTGAGTCTAAATCATGTAACCGTTGTTGTGATTAAGAGACAGTAAGCTGTGTTAGATTCTTGTGTTTACCTTACTCGTCCTTAAAATTACATGAGTCATGACAATAGTACGGTCACGTAATCAAATAAAAGCAGCTTACTTTCGCATTCTGAAAACTATTTTAACGTTTAAGAGATGTCACATGTCACGATGATTAAGAGAAAGCAAAGTAAATTTAGTCATTGATTACAATCTTTGTTCTCGTACCCTAAGATCGCATAACTGAAACTCGTCCGGAACAACAAATACTGTAGCTCATGCCTAAAGGCTTTGGGACTAAGCTCGATTGATTTATCCTGACTATTATAAATTTATGTATATGTTACCGGAAATTTATGAAATCAAGGATTTGTAAACAAATCCTAGGAAATGTGTACAATTCCGATACTATTTAAGAAATGTATAAAATATAATTTGAAAAACTATTTATAAATTTCTTTCCTAGGAAATGTATAAATTTCCTCGGAATTGTATATAATTCCAATATCGTATTAGGAAATCTATAAAGTAAATGCTTTCTGTAATAAAACAATATTATTTTTTCATTATAACACTTATTAAAAAATATCATTTGAAAAACTTAAAAAGATGTCCTAGGAAATGTGTAAATTATCTTGGAAATGTATATAATTCCAATATCGTATTAGGAAATTTATAAAATACCTGCTTTCTGTAATAAAACACTAATGTAATAAATATTAAAATGAGAATTATAATTTTTGTTATAGCACTCATTGAGATAATCGAGTAACGGACATATTGTAAAATAAAACCCAACCTCTCGTCCCTCGTCCCGATTCCCGTGTACCCTTTAATATCTCAAATATTTTACATTTACGATTGTTATTTAGGAAATATATATATATATATTTTTTTTTTTTCTTAAGAAATTTGTATATATTTTATTTCGCACATTAAGATTTCATAGGATTTGTATACAATGCCGGATACCTACATTTCCGTTAACATATTATATAAAACCAAGTTATCGCTATTTCTATCCGCTGTCGATCTCATCCTAAATCCTCTAACATCTACATACATATTCTATTTTATTTTATATGTTTTTTCTCAAAAGCACATTTTTTTAATTTAATATTATCAGTATCCTATTATTGTCCGTTTCCTCATTTAATGTCTCAAACCTATATATACATATATTAATAATACAAAACAGGAGTGCTTAGGCTATTATTATAAACCAGAAGTATTGTGTCATTTTATAAAACCACAATACGAGTGAAATGTTGTTATTTATATTATAAATGCAAACGTATGTATGGATGTTAGTTACTCTTTAATGTAAAGTAAAAAAGTACTGAAAGATTTATAAGGAGTCTTTGAAATAATGTTAAAACTGAGTAAAATATTTATTTGAATCCATGATCAAAATATAAACGCGGGTCTGACGGTAGACGGTCAGTTGCTGCAAGTTATTGGCTCCGCAATAGATAATTGGGTACTGAATCAATCAATTTTATTTTATTGCCGCTGCGCGGGCTGCTTTCGTGCGACATGCGAAAAATGATCTAAGTAATAAAAATTTCATTTTGAATACAAATGCGAATATTGAAACTAGTGATTTGTATCTAACATGTAATACTCTATATCTAATAGGTAATGAAGGTCAGTATTAATATTCGCCATTCGTTACGTTGAACAGTTCCGTGTGGACAAGATCGACTCCAGCTGGGACGGCAGTCTGGCCATCGGGGGTGTAGCGTGTCTTCCTGACGGCGTGCCCGAGAGTGCCATGAGGCTCGACC
>JAAAKD020069126.1:0-48084 GCA_010014825.2 Danaus melanippus
GCACATCTTGTCAATAGGGTTCAATACGTTTCTCAAACCATGTGTTTTAAGATTTTTATTGAACCATAGGCTCAATAAGGTTCAATGCGTTTCTCCTTAAACGTAGTTAAAAACGTAACTAAATATTTTTGTTAGGCAAGGTGCTGTATATCTGATATATACAGCTTTTTTTACACAATAAAAAAACTACTCATAATATGAGTAGCCCTAATTTATTCAAAAGGATGTGCGCCTTTTTCTAAATTTTAACATAATCTTTTGGTTTCACAAAATATGTCTATAATTTTCCATTTTTAATTTCAATCGACCTTTTTATATTCGTTATTACTATCGACATTTGGTTCTTGACCAGTATCTAAAAAGATTCTATCCACATCTGAGGCATTATTATGCGAGTTGTAATTTGGTGTATAGTCCTGATTATTATATGGGGTATAAGTAGCTGGTAAGAAATCAATTTGTGAGTATGCTGTGATTGTATAAGTCCCCAAGCAAACAAAATTGTAGCTTAATTTTGAATTATTTCCAGAATTACTAAAAGCTCTCATTTTTTTTTGTATATAAAGGGCTTCCTTTATAATCATTATCGTCCTCAATAACCTTAGGATTTCCATTAGCATCAGTTTGACTTGGAATATTTATGGTAAGGCCCTTTATAGTCGCTGGAGAAAATCCTGACATAGTATCAAATGCACTAATCTTAATATTATTGCCTTTTACAGTAATAGTCTCACCATCTGAATTTTTCCAAGTTCCTTGAATGCTAGAATAATCCCCAGTCTTTATTTCATCAAGATTCATTGAATCTTCAACTGAATCTGAAGAACTTGCTGCAAGTTTTGAGCTTGATTGGCTACTTTCACTTCCTTTTGTACCCTGATTTTCGTTTTTACTACAAGCTGTCAGTAAAAACACTGAAGACATAAGAGTACCTACAATAAATAATTTCCCAAATTTTTTCATAATCACTCCTTTTGTATTATTATAACACATCATGTCAGAAAGGTTACGTTTGGAATGTAAAAACTTTGTTCAAAATTCTAATAACATTATATCCAAGAAGTTTTTTACTCTAAAAGACCTCCTTCTTTCGTAAAATTAAAGAAAAAGCCATCAATTTGTGACTTCATTATCAAATTCAAAAGTTAAAATTTCTCGATGTATCCTTGATTTCTAGTGCTTTGTACATTTTACCTAGATGTTCAAAATTGACACTATTCTTGGTTCGTCGAACCATTGTAGATATGTCGTTTTGATGGACCCCAAAAAGTTGTTACAGTTGCAGTTGTGCCCGATTTCTCTGTTTCAAAAACTCTTTCAGATTTAATTTTACTTTGTAGTTCACTATTAGATCCTCCTCGTCTTCTTACAATTATTATCTCATGAAATTTCTTCAAGAAAAAAAGACCTCCGAAGAAGTCTGTCAAAATGAATTTAGTTTTTTGATTCAGGAATATTTTCCTTATGATAATAGTGGCGTTCTGACCGAATCTCTCCTCTTTTGATTATATCAAATAAATCTTCCATCTTCTTTTTGCCCTCTAGCAAAAATTCTAGTATCCTACCTTCGCGATAAGCATCTCCGTAAGGTTTCCAGCTTACTCCGCTTCCATTTGAATGATATATTTGTTCCTTTGTTTTTTTGTCATAACAAGATATTCCGGGACCTCCACAACAGTTCGCGATATGAAAAACAAACTCCTCATTTTCATAACTCCCTTGGACAATTAAATCTTCGTTGATGTCTTGCCTTTTAGGCAAACATCTCTCAAATTGGAAATATCCTTCTAACATAGTATTTATAAGTTTTGGCATTTCTTGGTCCGGAAAAAGTCCGAACGGGACGCGAATAGAATCTACATTCAATTGATATGGTGTTGCCGTAATACGCATATTGTAACCAGAGTATCGATGCACTTCAACTCCATCTTTATTTTTATATTGTTGAGTCTGTTCAAGGATTTCTAAAATACGTCCATCTTCACAGAGATAAGCAAAATATAAACACAACTTATCAGAATAAAAATCTGTCACTAACCCATGATACCAACAATTTCGGTTAGGAAATTTTTCATAGAGTTTTTTATTCAAGGCACTTTCATCGTCTGATGCCCAGAAATTGATGAAAAATTCGTTTTGTTGCAAAGTAATAGGATTTGTTTCGAAAATTTCCATTCTCCAATGGTCCTTTTTAGGAAGAGCCTCTTCTGGGTGAGCTTTTAACCAGTCTTTGAAATTTACCATTTTATAGTTTTTCCTTTATGTTTTCTGTATTCAATATGTTGAGGTCATCCAAGAAGGTTTGTTTACTTGTTTTCAAATGGAGTTGAACTAGCTCATCATTAATATCTTCAAATGCCTTAATATACTTTACTTTTAAATCTTCAATTGAAAAATCAAGATATTTTACCTTCGTGATTGTATCAGGGTCTGCTAGTCGATCTTGGATATCTCCAAAAGTACCATATTGAAAATCTTTTGAAATTATTTTTCTTCTATACAATACTCTGATGAGTGTAAGAGTTGATTGATTTTTATAAAATAATCCACCTTGTTCCAGGGGTCCAATTAATGCTTTTGTAATTTCTTTGAGTTGTAGTCCTAAGAAATAAGCAGTTCTTTGAAAAAGGGTAAAAAGTCCTACTTTCTCTAAATAACTGAGGCTTGAAATTTCTTTATCTTCTAATTCTACTTTGATAATATGAAGATATGCTGTAAAATCCTCAAAATATCTTCAATAAATTCCTGACTTATCTAACATGATTTTAGCTTTCTATAATAAATGACTTCATCTAACTTTGCAGATTTTGAATTTATAACCTGTTCAAGCCGATTATTTTTCTAATCAACAATCAAGTCTGGTGAAATTTCTTCAAAGCAATCCACGACAGTACCTATAATGCGAGCATCCTCGCCTAAATAAAAGTCTCTATATTGCGGGCTTGTATTTAGCGAATGACAGCGGTAGCCGTCTTCATCTAAAAAAACTTGTTTACAATATAGCGTTTCTTCGTTATAACCGCCTTCAGAAATAACATAAATCTCTCCATCTTGGTCAAAACCATTTGCCTTAAAGGTTACGATTGAACCATTTGGAATATTTGGTTGCATGGAATCTCCAGCTATTCGTGCTGCACCATCATGATTTCTGATTTTCTTATCTGTATATACACGATAAGTTTCTTGATTATCTATTAATCCAACGCCGAAACCAGCAGAAAGAGATTCATCAAAGACTTCGACTTCATTCAATGTATCTCGGAGATATGTTTTTAACTCAATAATTTGGGTTTCTTTTGCATATATCTTTTTATGATTTTTTTCATTAAGGAACTCAATAAATTCTGCGACAAGAACTTGTTGTTCAGCATCAAGTTTAGAAATTTGTCTTGATATACCTACTTGATTGATTTTATCCAACAGTAAATTGTCTAACGATATGTTATAATATTTAGCAATTTTTGTAAGCAATTCTAATGTCGGATTAGTCTCTTTCTGCTCCCAAGTTACATAAGTACTTTGTTTAATCCCTAGAATCTCCGCAATATCTGATTGTTTTAAATTTCTATCTTCTCTTAATTTTTTTAATTTTTGTCCAAAATTCAATAGTCTCTCCTCTCTATATAGATTATCTAAATATTTTTATAGGATATATCTATATTATAATATTGAATATTAAATTTGTCAATCATTGGACTATGATTTTATATCTTACCTTACGTATTATTTTTAATGCTAGCAAAAAAGCACGCGCAACGTACTTTTCTCATCACATGAATGAATCTAAATGTTCTTGAAAACCACCATTCGCAATGTCACTTTCAAGTTGACTATTCATATAGTGATAAACCTGATTTTTAAACGAAGAATAATCTTCTTGCTCGTAAAGGTAGAAACTTTGTTCTAAAAACTCTATCATTTTATCTTCAGAGAGATACTTAACAACGTAGCTTGAAATAATCTGTCCAATTAGTTTTATATCCCATGTTTCAAAATCGTCTCTGAAATAAGACATGAAACCTGAAGCTTCAATAACTCGTGTCTGATAGATTGCTTCTTCAACATCAAATTTTCTTGATGAGGTATCTTGTAGATAGTACCCAAATCTTTCCAAAAGATAATCTGTTAAATTAGGGAAGATATTTTTATTGAAAATTGTAGTAATTTCTTGTTTTTCTTCATCTGTAAATTTTGTCATTGAGACTACTCCTTCTTATTTTTTTGATTAAGTACCTTATATTGAGTTTAAAAGTTGGACAAAACTTGATTTACGACTATTTCGTTTACGAAGTTGTTCTATTTTTGTTTCCCAAGCCGTTAAGTCTTCCAGAGTATCTAAATCTATTTTTTTACATTCTTTCAAATATTTCATAGCACGCTTATAGGCTTTTGTACCAGTTTCCTCTTCTACTAGATATACTGAAAGACGATAAAAATAATTACTCATTTCTTGTGGAAACTCCTCGCTTAGGGAAGAAGCAAATTCTTTCAAATCTTCATGACTGTAGGTCCAATTGTGGTAAACTGAGGACTTCCACGGCTCAAAAGAAATAATAAAGTCACAGAGTTGTTGCTTTTCTCCTTGCCCCAATAAAATATTGCAATAGCTCTCTACATCTTTTGTTTTTATTATTTCAAGAATTTGTGGTGCATATTGCCCATAGTCTTCTTCTCGGAAGAGCTGCTTCAATTTCAACAAGTAGCTATTTAGTTCTGTTCCTTTTTTATATTTCAGGGCTTTAATTAACATTTTTTAGCTTCTTTATAATTGTCCATTTTTAAGTAATATTCGGCAATGTACTCCAGTGATTGAGCAACCCAACTTTTACGCATAATACAAGCTTTAAAAAGTATATTTAAACCATCAAGATCTGATTTCTCCAAATAATACTTTCCTAGAAAAGAAACTAAAGTTTCAATAGAACCATTACCTCTATCCATTCCCGTCCAAGCGTAATTTAATGCCTGCTCATCTTCCCATTTATCTAGTAGATGTGAAGCTAAATCTGCGTAATCATGCGCCAATCTCAAATGTTTTTTGCGGAGTGTCAAATATTCTAACTCTGTACCGTGTTCTTTATATAGCGCAATCGCTTTGTTTGCATCCCATACATATCCTGTTTCCTCGTAAAGTTTAGCAAGAAGTAAGAAATCATCTTTTTCATGACAAATCTGAGTCATGATATTTTCAAAGTGTTCTTTAAAGCCCCATTCGTCTAATTGGTAGGCTTCAAAAGCTTGTGAAATAATCTTATAACGATTTTTTAATGATAGATGTTGTTGTATTTCAGAGATTTGAGCCAAAGATTCAATGATAGTTTTTTCGTCTTTGGTTGAATAACCGCAATAACTCTTATTGATTTTTTTGATAGTTTTAAATGCTTTACTCCACATTTTCAAAGCTAAATCATCTGCTAGTTCTGCATTCCCATTGATTGTTTCATAGTGCAGAATTTCTTCATAAAGTTCTGGAATTTTATCTCCTAGTGTAAGAAGTAAGTCAGAAAATTGCGTAGAGGTTTTTTTTTGAAAATAATTCTTGTAGCTGCTTCTTCTGTTTTTGATTCATAGCTCAAACTCCACTTTGTTATCTTTACACCATCCTAGGGCTTTTTCTTGATATTTCAACGCTCGATAAGCGTACCACTGCTTTTGAAACCCTAAACGATGTATTGCTTCTTTGAAATGACGAAAAGGTTTTCGAAGTGATAAAGAATAGAGAAGTTCGTCGTGAATTGAACTTTCTGTCTCAAAAACTGCAAAAGATTCCATCATAGCATATTCATTGATTTCAAAAGTATCTGGTAAGGAAATAATTTTAGATTCTTGCTCTAAATGTGCTTCAAAATCGTCTATATCATCATATTCCTCGTCTGGAAATTCATCACTCCAATAGAAAAGTTCTCCTGTATCTGGATTTAGAAATCCTTGAGTATCTTGATTGATACTTTCTAAGGCTATGATGATTTCTTCAAGTTTAATTTTCATAAATGTTTATTACTTCCTAGACTCTTTAATATTTTTAGTTCAACTTCCTTTATTTTGTCAGAGGTAAATAATTTAATATATTTTTTGATTTTTTAGCAAATTGATTCCTTTTCAATCTTTCAATATCCTGAATACTAGTGCCCTCTCTAACAATAATTTCCGTTGTGGATTTTTGAAAAGCAAAGACATTAAATAAATCAGTACTAAAGCTTTTAGACCTATTTCTCCAATCTATATCTATCATATTGACACATATCATCAGCTATTGGGGAGACAAAGGGGAAAAGCCTAAAATAGCTTCATCAGGTAAAAAAATCGCTGTGGTAGACTGAATGAGTAAATATCTCCCATTATAGATTTCTTCTTTATTTAATCCACTCGGTTTTATCAAAGCAAATTGTCCATGAAATTCATTCGTGTCAATTATTTTTTCTTGATACTCTTGTTTAACTAATTTTTGCTCTTGTGTTAATTTAAAATGATTTTCTGCGCCATCCATAAAATTGTCTAGCCATTATTCTGAACGACTATGTAAGAGGTCATAAACGCTTTTAAAAGTTCCTGAATCATGGAAGAACAATGCTCGGAGGACCTGTTTCTAAATCATAGAGGAGTTTAACCAACTCATAGATAAAATCAAAATCCACATAACGTTCAATGTCCCGTAAATAGTGCTCTTTGGGCATTACGTCATCCAACATAGCCAATTATACCATTTTTAAGTATCAAAAAAAACAAAGCAAGAGGCTTTGTCTACAGTCTGAGATCAGTACCAATGGTCTTCAAGCTATTTTATTTATTTAAAATATTTGTAATTTTATCTTCCAGTAAAAAATATTCTTCACCGTAGATTGCCGCTATATTTTCTTCTCCACTTGATATCATTGCTTTTCTATCTTCAGAGTTAATGACTATATTATATTTATCCAGCAATTCTTCAAATCCTTCCAATATTTCATATGCTAATTCTCGATTTTTTTCCATTCGTATCCTTTTCGATTTAGTGATAAATAGGTGCGGAATAAAAAGTTTCGTACACTTCATTAGTAAGTGTATTTCCTACTATAAATACTCCATTGACGCCATGTAATCCGCATTGAATAAAAGTACACAATAATGCTGTACGATCCAAATCAATTGCATGCATCCTGATGCTCTGCTTGTTGTCTTTTTCTCTAACTCTAGCGATGTGCCCTAATAACAATGCCCCTGTTCCACAACATGGGTCTGAGACTGTTTCTTGTATATTTGATGTCGTATTTACAAGCTCACTCATTAATTGGGCTATATATTCTGGAGTAAAGACTTGCCCATCTTTATTTTCCGTTAGACTTGCAACTCCAGTCAATTGACCTAGCCAATCTTTGGTTTGTCTTTCATGAAGTTCCCCTAAAATTTCTAAGGCCTTGGTAGATAAACCTATTTGTTTTTCACTATATTTGTTTTTTATTTCTGTTATTCTTTCATAGATTTCACTTACTCGACGTAGATTTGCTCCATTAACCAATGCCATTGTATAGGCAGATAAATTAACCCAGTCAGCAACTACATTATTTAGATTTAAACGTCCCTTATCTGTGGCTTCTTTCAAACAATCTACAAGTGGTACAAGTTTAGCTTCCACGTTTCTTCTAGCTTTTACCATAATGCCTCCCTTTCATCTATATAATAATTATCTCATCAAAAAAAAAGAGTTGTGAAACTCTTTTCTTTTTACCTATCTATTTCACAACTTTAGAAATGATATTGCTTGCTTTTTTATCAGAATAGGGTCCCACATACTCTTTTAACGCAGCTCTAATACACTCTCTAGTGTACTCTTTCATTTGTTCTGGGGTATGGAGATTTGCTTTTTCAACAATATTAGCTTCATTTAAAAAGTGTTCAAATTTAAAGTTTAATACTGATTCAACTAAGGATATTGCTTCATCTGTATTTTTTATTGAAGTAGGACACCAATATGCAATCTCCCCCTCATACTTCTTCATATGTGGATGTTTTTCGATATTATATGTCTCTGACAAGGAATACACCTCACCAGTAGTTAGACTTTTCATCATTTTTCTTACTACATAAGTTGATTTATCATGAGAACAAGAAAAACCTTCAAATTTTCTAAAGTAACTATCAAATAGCGACTCTAATATATTTATATGGCTAGTCAGCAAGTTCTTATGATATTCTTTAATATCGGTTTGACCTAGTATTGCTGAAAATAACTTCTGAAAATCTTCACTTTTAATTTCTTGTTTAGTCATTTTTCATGTCCTCCTCAAAGAACTTTTTCATAATTTCCTTAGCCATATTTCCGTCCGTTTTATATGTAAGGTAATTTAGTACTTTAAGCACTTTCGCTTTTGCATGCTCATCCATTTGTTCTGGGGTGTAGAGCTTTAAATCTTCTTTATCTGTTTTTAATAGCTCTTCGGAACTATGCGATTGGATAGCAGGTACTACCTTTGATTCATCATCTGTGCCCCAAACTTGGTCCCTTACTGCTGGTTCAATTGTGTTTAAATTCATTTATTCTCTCCTTTTTACTTTTTTATTATCAATGATGATGATTTCTTGCTCTCCTCTACGTGTAAAATATGCTAAAACATCTGATTTTTTCACTTTATAAGTCGTAACTTCACTTGAACCACGTTCACGCGCAAAACGTTCTGCAATCTTTTTATCAAGCGTATATGCAATCCAATCTAACTCATTTTCACGGTGAGCACGATAAACTGTCAATTTATTTGGTAATTTTTTTAATGCTGATAATTCATCAGATTTCATCAAGCTAATACTTTTATTTACTCGATTACTACTAAATAACTCCTTCCAAAGTTCCAACTCTGAAAATCCTGAATAACTAACCCATAGGGTGGAGAGCATAAACCAGTAAGCATAATCTGATAGATCATTACATATCTCTTTAAACTTCACAATAGCAAGAGGTGTGCCCTCATAAGGTAGTAGATTTTGAATGATTAAATTATCCGTTTGATTGGGAACAAAAGCTGTAGATATATTTCTTGCGCTAATACTACTTCTCATCTTAGATATCCTTCCGTTCTGTAATTTCAAAATATTTACTTATAAAATCTTTTAAATCCCAGTAATTAGAACCATTGAATTTATATCCCAAATTTGTTTCAATCATCATAACCGTTCGCCATTGCTTTACTGAACCAAAACCATAAATTTTTGCCTGTTTTTCACCAAAATCTTGTTTTTCTCTTTCAGTTAATTGGTGGACAATTACTTGCTCCCCTCGTTTAAATTTGTATGAATCGTTAACTGTCATATTAGGTCCTTTCTTTACTCACTATCTTGTGCGCGTGTATATTCATTCAATACTACTCCCTTCATAACCAATCTACTGCTGGTCTCTTATTAGACTCACCGCTAAATATCTCACCAAAGCATTCATAAAATTCTTCATCGTTCGTATAAAGGTAATCTTCTCGTTCGGGTGAGTCTGCAAAAACATAGTCAACAATCTGTTTCGGGCTACTCTCACTTAATATCGCAAAAACTTTAGTATCTTTCCCCCAGCAATCAATTTCTTCTAATATACGCTTAATAAAATTGGTGTACTCCATTTTTATCTTTCTCCTATATTTTTCCTACAATTGCCTAGATTATACAAAAAAACACCTAATTGATTAGGCATTTTGGGGGAGATATATTTTATATGAAAAATAATTTTCCCAAAAATGTTCGTAACGTTTAACTTTCAATTCGCGAACCAGTTCCCTAAAAGCTTAGGGTGTATATCCTTTTCTACCGTCAGAATTAGTAATTATGACCGTTTCATCCATCCATTAACTTGATGGTGTCATGAATGTAATCACCAACTTGCGGTCGCACTCTTGCAAGTCATAGCCAAAAATATCCATGTGATTTTGACACTCTGGTCGTCCTTTTTTCTTCTCAACCACTCCTGTATGAACTAGAAAATGCGCATAATCATTTCAGTATTTGTTCCTACTTTGAAGGAGTGAAAGTAAAAAACTTATATCAATACGATATAAGCTTTTCATCTATTTTCCTACTGCTTTATACGCACGCATAAACTTCTCAGCATTCACTTTAACACCAGCAAAATCACCCGTTGATGCTGGCGCAGTAACCCCGCCTCCAGCACTTACAGCTGTAGCCCCAACTTTAAACCATTCCGCTACATTTCCTTCGTTAACGCCACCCGACGGCATAATATTAATGTAAGGAAATGGTCCTTTAAGATTCTTAATCATCGCAGCCCCTGCAATATCTCCTGGGAAAAGCTTGATGAGTTCTGAGCCATATTCCATCGCTTTTTGAGCTTCATAAGGGGTCATTACTCCTGGAATATAAGGAATTTGGTAAAGATTGCACATCTTCGCCACTTCTTTATTGAAAGTTGGGCTGACAATAAACTGAGCTCCTGCGACAATTGCTAAACGTGCTGAAGTTGGTTCTAAAACCGTACCTGCACCAATCACGACGTCCGTATCAGCATATCTTGCCACAAGATCGGCAATAACATTATTTGCATGCGGCACTGAGTAAGTGAGTTCAATGCTCTTGATACCTCCTTCTACAACAGATTCAACAATCTTTATAGCTTCAGTGGCACTGTCTGCACGAACAACAGATACCACACCAGATTTGATAACCTTTTCCAATAATTCTGCTCTTTGCATTATAAATCTCCTTGATAATTCTGATTCTTATAGAAGCCCATAAGTTCCTGACGTGTCGGATAACCTTCACTATCCCCCGCACTTTGAACCGCCAAAGCGCCAATAGCACAAGCACGATGTACAGCAACTTCCAGCGTTTTACCCTCAAGTAAAGCAGATTCTAAGCCCGCAGCAAAGCCATCGCCTGCACCTACTGTATCAACGACTTTGTCCACTTTAAAACCAGAAACCGTATAAGTAGCGCCAGTTTTTGCTTTGACAAATGCGCCTTCGCCTCCCAGTTTTACCACGACACTTTCCGTCAGATTACTTTGGCCCAAATAAAAATCTGCAATTTCTTCTGGTTCACTCGACCCCATGAGTATCTGCCCTTCATTGATCCCCGGTAAAACAATCTGACTGCTCTTCGCTAAGTCATTGAGCGTATCTACCATTTCTTTTTGATTTTTCCAAAGCGCTGGCCGCAGATTCGGGTCAAAGACCGTGGAGACTTCATTTTCCTGAAGTTTCTCATTAAATGCTCTAAAAGTTTGAAGTGTTCTTGGCGATAATGCTGGAAAGATGCCGGAAAGATGAGCAATTTGAACATCTGCTAAAGGAGACAAATCAATTTCGTCCATCTTCAAATTTGAAGCGGCTGAATTTTTACGAAAATATGAAGTAACCGGATCTCCCGTACTGACAAATTGCTTCAAATAAACACCCGTCAAAAAATTTTCATCGTAAATTAAGTTTTGTGTATCCAGCCCTGCTTCTTGTGCAGCCTCAGTGATAAACCGTCCAAAAGTATCTGCTCCAACTTTGGATACATAACCTGCACTGTGGCCCAAACGCTTGATACCAAGTGCAACATTAAATTCTGCGCCTGCCAGATATTTCTTAAAATGTACTGCTTCATCTAAGCTAACATCCACATCTTGTGAGGCCATCACAACTAGTGGCTCACCTATTGTTATAAATTTTGGCATAATTCTTTCTCCAAGGTTCAGTTCTTTATTTTATGGTTGCTTACCAATGTAGGCTAAGATTCCACCATCTACGTAAAGGATGTGACCGTTGACAAAATCAGAAGCATTCGAAGCTAAAAAGACTGCTGGGCCTTCAAGATCTTCTGGTTCCCCCCAACGTTCTGCTGGTGTTTTGGCAATGATAAAGGAATCAAAAGGATGACGTGAACCGTCTTCTTGTAACTCACGTAAAGGCGCAGTCTGTGGTGTCGCAATGTAGCCAGGACCAATGCCATTACATTGGATATTGTATTTACCGTATTCTGAGGCAATATTTTTGGTCAACATCTTCAAACCGCCCTTGGCAGCTGCATAGGCTGAAACTGTTTCACGCCCAAGCTCTGACATCATTGAACAGATGTTGATAACTTTACCGCCACCTTTTTTCATCATACCTGGAATAACAGCTTTAGAAACGATAAATGGTCCATTCAAATCAATATCAATCACTTGACGGAAATCTGTGGCTGACATTTCAATCATCGGTGTACGTTTGATAATACCGGCATTGTTAACCAAGATATCAATAATGCCAACTTCTTTTTCAATTTGCTCAACCATTGCATTAATTCCTGCTTCATCTGTCACATCACAAACATATCCATGCGCTGTAATGCCTGCTTCTTGATAAGCTGCCATGCCGCGATCAACTGCTTCTTGGTTGATGTCATTAAATACAATCGTTGCTCCAGCTTTAGCATAGCTTGATGCCAAAGCAAAGCCGATACCGTAAGTCGCTCCTGTGACAAGGGCGATTTTTCCTTCGAGTGAAAAGGCCTTTAAAATATTCTCAGTCATAATTTTCTCTTTCTTTTTCGTTTATTTTTTATTATTTAAGTTCATTCATTGGAACGATATCCATATCGTCATAAGTGATATTTTCACCACACATTGCCCAGATAAAGGAGTAATTACTTGTGGCTACACCTGTATGAATCGACCAACTTGGGCTGATTGCCGCTTGTTCATTTTGGAGCACCAAGTGTTTTGTTTCATCTGGTTTGCCCATGAAGTGGAAAATTGCATTGTCTTCTGGTAGCTCAAAGTAAAGGTAAGCTTCCATACGACGTTCATGTGTATGACATGGCATTGTGTTCCAAGCAGAGCCTGGTGCGAGAGATGTTAAGCCCATTTGAAGTTGGCATGATTCGACTTGGTTTGGATGAACATATTGGTTGATTTTACGTTTGTTCATGTGCTCATCATCCCCAGGTGTCAAGGGGTTAATGTTTGCTAAAGCAATTTTTTTATTCGGATATTTTTGGTGCGCTGGAGCAGAAGCTACATAAAATTTAGCAGGATTTTTAGGATCTTTTGATTTAAAGATAACTTCCTTTGTACCCTTGCCGATATAGTAGCCATCACGATGAAGCACTTCATCTTCTTGACCTTCGATAATGATACTTCCAGCCCCGCCGATATTGATAATGCCAAGTTCACGGCGTTCTAAGAAGTACTCAACACCAAGTACCTTGTCTAAGACGATTTCCAAAGGTTCTGCTGTCGGCTCAACTCCGCCAAAAATCAAGCGGTCATTGTGCGAATAAACCAAATGTATAAAGTTAGGTTCGAAAATGGTTTCTACTGCAAATTCTTCGCGTAGCTCTTGTGTTGTAAATTGCGCAATATCCTTGGGTGAATGTGTGTAACGGGTATCCATTGTTTGATTGTTCATCTGATGCTCCTTTATTTACTTGTCTATTATAAAATTGATAAACCGATTTACTAACCTCTATTGTATTCGCTTTCAGCTGTTTTGTCAAGTATAAAAAATACCAAAGGATGTTTTTCCTGTGGTATTTTTATAGTGAATGTCTGATTTTTAGATCGGAATCCACAACTGTAAGTTCTGCTTTTTGCACTTTGGCTTCGATATTTTTGACCAAAATATCCGCAGCTGTGTACCCTATCTTTACGGGGTCCTGAACGATAGCAGTCAGTCCTGGGCTAATAAGTTCGCCCAGAGCACCGTCATCATAACCAACCACTCCCACTTGTTCTGGCACAGCAATTTGCTTATCTTTTAGGATTTTAATAACACCATAAAGCAGACCACCGTTGAAAGCATAGAGGGCTGTCTTTTTATCGTCTTTACAGAAAGGCTCGATCTTTCCCCAAAGCATTGGATCACTTGTAAAGAGATCTTTAACCTCTTCAGTAAATACTTCTTCCAGTTCAATTTCTGTCTCTTTTATTGCTTCGGTAATTCCTTCATAGCGTTTTAGACGTGTTGAAGAATTCTGCATTGGCGGAGTTAAGATGACAATTCTTTGATATCCTTCTTTGACAATCTTTTCAGCCAATACTTTGGATTGATCACCGTTATCAGAGATAACAGCTGGCCAAATAAGGGGGTGAAGGTAACGGTCGACTTGGACTAAAGGCAAGTCTGAATCAATCGTCTTGTAATCGGCCGCTGCAGCTTTAAGAGGTTGAAGAATAATGCCGTCAACTTTCTCGTCTAATAATTTTTCAATATTGTATTGTTCATACTCTTCATCCAGGTCCGAGTTCATGATAAGCGTATGGTACTTGGTATTTTGCAATCTTTCCATCATCCCTTTTAATAAACGTGAGGTATAAAGGTTGGAAATGTCGGTCACTAAAATCCCGATGAGTGAAGAATAACTGGACTTTAAAGCACGCGCTTGACGATTCGGACGATAGTCGAGTTCTTCAATTTTATCTTGAATCCGTTGCCGTGTCTCTTCTGACATCCCTGCAAATTTACCATTTAAAAAATTGGATATGGTTGATTTTGATACCCCAGTTAATTTTGCGATATCGTTGATTGTTACTTTTTTAGTCATATGCCCTTATTATACGATACTTTGAAAAAAATAATAAGAAAAAAGTTATTTTTCACTTGTCGTGCTCCATTTTGAATCTTGCTCTGATGTCATTGCTCCAGTGATCAGACTTATCAAGCGGTGCTGACCAGGCTGAATCTTTCCCTGAAGACAAGGAAAAATACTCCGTGGATACAGCACATTGGTATTCACTTCTGGCCGCACAATGTCTGCTTCGTCATAGCCTTTGAGCGCTCTGATACTACTTCTCCCCAATGGCGTGTCTATTTGAGCAAATTTACGATCAGAAAAAGTTGAGCTAGCCTCAATCGTTGTGGAAAAACCGCCTTCTGCCACAAACAATACTTTTTCCGTTCGGATATCGTGGATACGCAGATGCGCTTGACCTAAAGGAATAATGGCACTTTTGATGTGGACGCCTGGCATCGGCGACCAGTAATGCACCACACGATCTTCAACGATTTCAAAGGCATCGTCCTTGGCATGTGCTCGAAAATACAGCCCATCTTCACTCAACGCTAAAGTGTTATCAAAGGCACCTTCAGTATAAAAATAAGCGCCCTTGGGCACACTAAAACCAAACTGCGTCGAATAAACAAACTTGCCATATTTGGCTGGTGCATGACTCTGATTTTCGATAAACTGCCCAGCTGGATAAAACATAACCTGCTCCGAATGAGCGCTGTGCTCAACCAAGGCGCGCATTTCTTTAGAAACCATCCGCTGACGCGACAGATGCGGCAATTGTTTTTCGACTTGCCAAAAAGGGTGTTGACGGTCAACTGCTAAGAGTAAAAATACCTTAAAAGCCCAGTAAGGCGAGCCTGCTGCGTTATAGTTTTCGGCCATATTGAGATTGGGATAGGCATAACCAACAGTTAAAATGCCATTTGCAGTAAAAATTGCTTCACGAAACCAGGCTTTCATATGAGTTGAAAAGAGCGCTTTAACCTTTGCCCAAGGCAAGGCTTCCAAATCCGCAAAAACTAAGGCTGACCAAAAAGCTCCCTGTGCAAAACGATATGTCAAACTTCGTCCAAAAGGCACTGCTCGTCCTTTTCGATCAAACCAATACTGATAATCCTGTGCAAATAAAGTTGCTCTTTCCCTAATCTTTTTAAGCCGTTCAACATCTTCATGAGGCTCTAAAAATTTTGAAATGAGCAAGCTATAGTAATGAAAGGCCCAAGGAATATAATAATCCACCTGACTTTCCTTACCGTCACAATACCAGCCCTTTCCTTGATAGCAACTATCAATGAAGGCGAACTCTTGATCGATTATTTCTTGAGAATAAGGCATCTCCAAGTTTTTCATAGTGACATTGACCAGAATACGGAAAAAACGCCAGTTATTTTTTGGAATTTTGTGTTCATTGATTTGGAGGAGCCAATGGGCTATATTTTCTTTTTCTTGTGCACTAAAGTCTTGCCAGATGGTCTCCTTATTGAGCAACAAGCAGGTCGCTAAAGCTGCCATTTCGACAAATTTTTGGTCGTAGTTGGCAAGCTTGCCAAAATAATGCTTGCTTGTAGGATCTGTTCCCGCAACAAAGGAAGCATGAATTTCTTCTTTGAGAAAAACATCTCCATTTTGACGGAGATAAGGGCCAATCGCCCAGACCAAACGGCTAAAGGTTTCCATCTGACTTGTCTCCTCATCATAGATAGCACCGTGACTGTCTCCTAAGTCGATATGACCAAAACCATTCATTTTTTCTTTGAGTGGTTCAAGCATAAGTTTGAAACCATGTGTGACCTCTTCATACGAGTCCCATTTTAAAGCTTTTAATTTCTTTTCTAGCATTTTATCTCTTTTCTGATGAAAATATCCCAAGACTTAGCAAGGGATAAATGTGCTCTTATTGAACAGGTTTATTTTTTCCAAAAACTTCAATTTGGGTCAAGGCAGGGAAGGGCGAATCACCCTGTACCTTGTTTAAATGCCCCAGCTTGATAAAAATGGTCTGCTGTATCGGGAATTTAAAGTTTTGAAACTCTGTATGCTTTTCTGTGTCAAAGGTCATACAATGGCCATTCGAAAATGTAACTTCTACACTTTGCCAATAACTATCGTGTGGGAAGTCACAGCGGAAAAGTAAGTTCAGTTGATCCACTTCAACATTACGCCCAAAATCAATAGTTAATTCTGCATCTGCCTGCTGATTAATCCCCCATGAAGCAAAAGGATAAGAACCATGTGACAGGTTAGCACATTTACCATCTATGGCATTTTTTGCGAAAAAGACCGACTCATCCCGTGTCTCGACATTGGCTGAAGCATGCGGATACACGCCGGAGCTCTCTTTTTGATCGTGCGCATTATAAGAAAGATTTTGATAGTTTGTCCTTTCAAAAGACCTAGCTTTGCGCACAGTCAAACTATGACGTGCAGATTTAAACGCCGTGTCGACAGAAGACTTTCGCAGATTTTCTGCTAAAGGGATTTCGTATAACCACTCTTCCTGAGTAAAATAAAGAAGTGATGGCGCAAGAGTTTCATCAAGCTGAACCATATAATAGCCTGGAACTTCATCTACTGTAACACGAATCTTGTCTCCCACTTGATACACATATTCCTTAATACCTAGTGTACAAAACTGGTTTCCTTGAGCCATGAATGGTGCATATTCTTTCTCATGGTCAATTTTACCAGAGATATTTTCCTTGTACTTGTTAAGCAGTTCAATTTTTATCATTCTTTATTCCTCGTTTTTCTTTACTCAGGTTGTTTGCCTATATAGGCAAGAATTCCGCCATCAACATATAGAATATGCCCATTGACAAAGTTGGAAGCCTCTGAAGCAAGGAAGACCGCTGCCCCTTGTAAATCCTCCGGTTTCCCCCAACGTTCAACTGGTGTTTTCGCGATAATAAAGGCATCAAAAGGATGACGCGCACCATCAGCTTGACGTTCACGCAGGGGTTGTGTTTGTTCAGTAGCAATATATCCAGGACCGATACCATTACACTGAATATTGTATTTACCATACTCAGAGGCGATATTTTTGGTTAACATTTTCAAACCGCCCTTAGCTGCGGCATAAGCCGAAACATTTTCACGACCCAGCTCGGACATCATGGAGCAAATATTGATAATCTTGCCGCCTCTTTTTTTAATCATCGTAGGAAGAACGGCTTTCACCATAATAAAAGGACCTGTAAGATCAACATCTACCACCTGTCGGAAATCGCTCGCTGTCATGTCAAGCATCAATTGCCGTGCAATAATCCCCGCGTTATTCACCAGAACATCTACACTTCCGACTTCTTCTTCAATCTGATGCATCATAGTCGTTACTGCTGCTTCATCTGTGACATCACAGATGTAGCCATATGCCTTAATGCCTTCTTTTTCGTAAGCTACTAAACCCGTTTCGACTCCCGCTCGATGCCGCGCATTAAAAACAATCTTTGCGCCTGCTTGGGCATAAGCAATACCAAGAGAATATCCAATCCCATGTGCCCCTCCAGTGATAAGGACTATTTTTCCCTTCATGCTGAATAATTTTAATATATTATCTGTCATTTTTTATTCCTTTTCTTATTAAAAAGCAGGTTCATATGCAATATGAACCTTTTGTTCTTATACGGTCTATGAAAAATTTTCCAATGACTCGGAATTATGTAAGTGAGGTAAGTCACCCGAAAATTCTTCACACACCGTGCAAGACGAGTGCCTTATACAATGTGTGTTGTGTTTTATTTTGCTGGTGGCATAGGTAAACCTAAAATGCCAAGTGCACTGAGAACAATCGTGAAAATTAAAACTAACCAGATAACACGTGTAGAGTTCAATTTCTTTTGGCCCAACATCCAGTAAGTTAACAATGTGAGCAAAACTGGGATTAAGGCTGGCAAGATTCCATCTAATGTCGCTTGCATTCCTAACTTAACACCGTTATTTGTATAAACCAGTGGCGTAGCAACCTTGATAACCGTTGGAATTAAAGCGCCAATAACAGTTACACCTAGAACAGTTGCCGCATTAGTAAAAGCAGAGAGTTTATCTTTTAATGTAGTTACTAATTTCACCCCTTGTTTATACCCTAGTGGAAGTAAAGCAGCGCGACCAAATAGCAAGGCAATATTTGCAGCAATCCAAAGGAGACAGCCGACAGTCGAACCTTGTTGAGCTAAAGTCCCTGCAACCGAACCAAAGATGGTCCCCCAAATAACATGGAAAAGTGAATCTCCGACACCTGCAAGTGATCCCATGAGGGCTGTTTTCAAAGCCGCCACAGTTTCCTTCGCTTTATAACCTTCTTTTTCTTCAATGGCTACATCAATTCCCATAATCAAGTTACCAAAAATAGCATTAGTATTGAAGAATTGGTTATGCGTATTAGCCATATCTCTAAGTTCTTTATCGTCTTTGTAAAGCTTTTTCAGAACAGGCATGATGCCATAAAGATAACCCGAACTCATCATACGCTCATAGTTCCAGTTGAGCTGACTTCCCAAGATATAACGCCAGCTAATTTTATTTAAATCTTTTTTTGTAATTACTTCTTTATTGTTATTCATCACCGTCAAAGCCTCCTTCAAAGTTTTGGTCATTTGTTGTGCCTGCCTCAGCTGATGCAGGCTTTGCGCTGTCACGTTTGAACACCAAGAGTGCTACGACTACTCCGACAATCGCAATTCCCATCATCGGAACTTTTAAATATGCTGCAAGGAAGAAACCGACCATAAGATAGGGAATATATTGTTTAGTTGGCAAATAACGCAAGAGTATTGCAACACCGACAACAGGCAATGTGCCCCCAGCAACTTGAAGACCAGTCATCAACCATTCAGGCATTGCATTGGTCAAGGTTGTTACAGCAGCATCACCAACGATTAGCATGATTAAGATGGGAATAGCACGTGAAAGTCCCCAAAGAAATGATCCAGAGAGAACCAAACGTGGAATACGACCATATTGTTCTTTATCAATGGCTTTGTCAACTCTGTGGAGCAGGAAGACATTACAGAAACGTGCCACAACGTCAAGTTGGAGCATCAGAAGTGAGACAGGAACAGCTAAACCAATGCCGTATGCTGCGCCTTTCCCTGAAATAATAGCGAATGCTGTACCCAAGACGGCACCTGTAAAATAGTCAGGTACAGAAGCTCCACCAAAGGCCGCAATACCTAAGCGCATAAGCTGGAGGGTACCACCGACCATTAAACCAGTCTTCAGATCCCCCATAATTAAACCAGAAATCATGCCGGCAATGGCGGGCTGAGTCAACGAATTCGAAATCAATGAATCATTGATAGCAATAAAGGCAAAAATTGTCATTAAAATGATTTGTAGGGCTGTTAAATGCATTTTATCGTTCTCCTATTTTGTTAAGTTTTTCCATAAAGTCAATGGCGGGCTCACTTGGAACTAATTGGGCCGTGATTTTAACACCAGTAGCAGCAATTTCTTGGAAGATATTTTCTTCTTCCGGCATGACTTTGATGCTCTTTGTGACTTCTTTTGAGCCTTCTTTATAGCTCATGTTCCCTACATTAAGACTTTCAAGTTTTCCGCCTGCTTGAATAAATTTTAAAACATCGGCAGGTTTTTTAAAGAGAAGAAAAATCCGTTGTAAACCGTATTTCCCCGCATTGATATTTTCTGCTGCTTGGGCTACCGGAATAACTGAGAGTCGCATTGCTGACGGACAAGCCATGCGTAAAGATGATTTTTGCAAGTCATCGGTAGCTGCCTCGTCATTGGCGACGATGATGCGTTGTGTCCCTAAACTTGAAGACCAAATCCCGGCCACTTGTCCATGAATCAAGCGCTCATCAATACGTGTGTTAACAATTTTTGCTTTGCCTTGGTACTCAGAATAATCTGCCATATTAAGCGTTACTGCTTCTTGTACTTTTGCTTCATTCAGCAAGTCTTTCGCATTAACCAGCGTTGTCCTGCTCGAAGTAACCAAATCATCAGCGGACGCAGTATCACTCACTGCTGCTTCTAAAACAAGAGAGAGGTTCATCCCAGCGATGATAGAAACATTATCATTATCTGTAAAATGGTTTAATGCCACGTTACAAGGTGTTCCTCCCAGTAAATCAGCAATGATTACAGTTTCACCCTCTAAGGTCAGCATCTTTTCTAATAACTCTTGTTCAAACTGGATATTATCACTATCCTCAGGCATACATACCACATGCATCTGTTCTTGCCGTCCAATGATCATCTCGAGACTTTCTTTCACCCCGGCAGCCATCGAACCATGGCTAATCAATACTATGTTTCTTATTTGACTCCTTATCAATCACGCAAGCGCTCTTTTATTTAACATGTTATCTTCTTGCATTATCAGTATATAACATATTAAGCAGCTTGTCAAGAGAAAATGTACACGGTTACATTTTTTTGTAAAAAGCTACTTAAACCGTGCTCTAAAGCCTTATATATGCAGCTTGCATATTCCTACTTAACATGTTATCATTCTAATATAAGTTATATAGATAGGAGTATTTCTATTGATTCCAAAGTATGAACAAATCAAACAAGACTTATTATCTGAAATCAAAAATCATAAATTTATCCCTGGGGATAAATTTTATTCAGAAGCCGATATTAAACGAAAATATGAAGTCAGTTCTATCACTGCGGTGAAAGCTTTAAACCAATTAACAAGTGCGGGTTACCTCTACCGTGTTCAAGGAAAAGGTACCTACGTTTCTAAATCGAAAATTTCCCAAAATGTTAAATTCTCAGATATCGAATTACATTCTCAAGACCACGAAACTGTCAAAGTTCTGTCAATAAAAGAGGAAAATGAGCCTTCAATCTTAAAAGAGCTTGGACTTGGCTCAGACCAAAGCTATTATAAAATTGTTCGGGTACGTTATTTCGATGGAACACCCTTTCTCTTACACTTTACACACCTCCCAAAATCTTTAGTCAAAGAGCCTGTGTCAGAGCATTTGGAAGACTATTCGAGTGTCTATGAGCGAGTAAACAAAGACTCTGGCATCGATCTTTACTCCATGCCCTCTGTCGAAACAAATGAAATTATTTTTCCGGATGAAAGTGAGCTGTTAAACGCACTCAACTTAAGTTTCCGCGAACCTGTAGTTAAACAAGTAAAACACACCTATCTAGTGGATAAGAGTGTTGCTGAATATATTGTCAGCTACAAACATTGGAAATACTTCAAAACAAAAATAGAAGTGGATGCCGAATAGCATCCACTTTTATTTTTGCTTTAACGTATCAAATACCGGTTGACTTGAAAAATTTAAGCTTTTAATATCCACAGCTTCTGTTTCAAACACAAGAATTTCATTCCTTCCTTCATGAAGAAAGTCCTGAGGACAATACAAACTGTACACAGGTCCTTGGTTCCAATAACGCCCAAGATTTTTACCATTCACAATGATGACACCTTTGCCATAGTTTGAGCAATCAATGAAAGTATCCGCCACCTTATCCAAGTTAATATTAAAGCGATAAAAAGAAGCTTGTGATGGATTTTTCCCCGCACTAAAGTCAATTCCACTTAACTGTTCTGCAGAGAAATCTAAAGGGTATTGTGTATAGCCTTGGTGAAAATGTATGTCGTGCATCATCCCCCCACGTATCCCTTTTCGCTGACTTGGATGATTAAACTTAAAGCCATAATTGACACGTCCTAAGTTTTCCACTAAACAGTCCACCTGAATCTCTTCTTGATTTTCCGCTACATCAAGTAAGATTTCTTGCCCAATTTCTTCTTGGTATTGTGTGTGTTTACGTTGACCATCCAGATAGATTTGCAGGCGGTCGCTGGCTTCAACAATCTTAAATTTAGTTTCTTTACCATAGTTTTTCAAGACAGTAGAATAAAGCATATAACCATAGCCTGTGCCTGCTTCTTCTAAAGTGAGAGGATAAGCGGTTGTTAAAGCCTTCATCATGTTGTCTTTGGTCTCAAATAAAGACACACTCTCTGAAACTTTAAAAGAGCCAAGATTTTCAATTTTCTTAACACGGGGCTCCGCTTGCCAAACATCTGGGCACACTTCTTTGATTGCTTTTTGAACAGCGTAATATTTGGCGGTGGGCTCTCCTGTTTCTGTAAGTAAGGCATCGTAATCATAGCTGGTAATTTGCGGTAGATTTCCCATATCACGCGCAGAGCAACCATTATAAAAACCAAAGTTGGTCCCACCATGGAACATATAAAGATTAAGCGAACCAAGCTCCAGCATGGTTTTAACTTCATCTGCTAAATCTTGCGGATCACGTTTAATAATTGGTTCTCCCCAGCGATTGAACCAGCCATCCCAATATTCCATGCACATGAGCGGCCATTTTTTGCCGTGTTCCTTCATAAATCCTGCGAGCACTGCCGCGTTTTCTTTCGAACGGCTGCCGAAGTTTCCTGTAACCAAAACATCATCTTCTATCAAAGAACCCGCATCAAGCGCTGCTTGCCAAGTGCCATCTGAAGTAAATAAGGGGACATTAATCCCATATTTTTTCATAAGTGCCATCGTTTGACGAAGATACTCCTTCTCCATCCCATAAGAACCGTATTCGTTTTCAACTTGCATCATGATGACAGGTCCACCTGCAGTGATTTGCAATGGTGAAATATAAGGAAGTAATACCTTAAAATAGTTTTCCACCTTAGTCATAAATCGTGAATCTGTGGAGCGAAGACGCATTTCTGGTTCCTTCAGCAACCAGGCAGGAAGCCCGCCAAATTCCCATTCGGCACAGATATAAACCGAAGGACGTAAAATAACTATGAGCCCTAAACTTTCAGCCAGTTTAACGAAAGCACGAATATCTTTCATACCTTCAAAATCAAACACCCCTTCTTGAGGTTCATGAATATTCCAAGGAATATAAGTTTCTACAGCGTTTGCACCAAGTGCTTTCAGATTATAAAGGCTGTCTTCCCACTGACTTAGGGGAATTCTAAAGTAATGAATAGCACCACTTATTATTTTAACTGGCTTATTGTCCAGCATAAATTCTTCTTTTATTTGAAATGTTTTCACTACTTCTCCTTACCAGTATCGGTTCCATTGGTTATTTGCTAAGCGCATGAGCGCCTCAAAGTAGAAATAATCTCCCCAGAGGTTAGGTTCATCAATGCCTTTGCCTTCTGCAAAAGCATATACACCATGTTGCAACAAACCTTCATTTCCCTCTGGTGCATCTATATAAAGTTCCCCCAGCTGATAAATAAGCCCCTTCGCAATACCTTCTGCTTCTGGATAAGCTTTTTGCTGTGTAGCTTCTAAGAAGCCACAGGCTGCAATGGCTGCTGCTGAACTGTCTTTAGCAGATGGTTCTGCATCAGTATAATCAAAATCCCAATACGGAATGAGATCCTTAGGCAAATGGTTCAAGAAAACTTCTACCACGGAAGGGTATACCTCAGGAAAAATAGGAGAATGAATATAACTTTCATTAAGTGGAATACCTAAAATAGCCCACGCCTGCCCACGCGCCCAAGTTGACGTATCACTATGTCCTTGGTGTGTAGCTCCATATGCAGGTTGCCCTGTTTCGATATCAAAATAATAAGTATGATAAGTACTTGCATTGTCACGGAAAACTGTTTTGAGCAAAGTCGCATAATGCTTCAGTGCGACTTCTTTGTAAATTGCTTGACCAGAATATTCTGTTGCTGCAAAGAGTAAGGGAAGATTGATGAATGAGTCAATAATGACACGATATTCTTTAGGTTCCCCATACTTGCCCCAAGCTTGAATAAAATTGCCTTTTTCTTGAAAACGATTGAGCAAAACATCCGCAGCTTGAAGTAAAGTTGCTCGATAAGTCTCATTTCCAGTTAGCTTATAAGCCGCTCCCGCTGACAAACTATATAAAAATCCGATATCATGATGGTCTAACACAAAATGCTCGTCTAATCTTTTTTGGAAACTCACCATGTTGGCTTCAATACGATGTAAGAATTTTTCATACCCGGTATATTCATAAGCCAAGGCTAACATTCCTGTCCAAAAACCGTTGGTCCAGTCATCATTTCCTTTGATACGATATTTCCCATCTGTGGCACAAGCCGAAGGAAAATCATAACCAAAACGCTCCATGTTTCTTTCAATTTTTACAATTATTTTCTTTATTTGACTCTCCAGCCAAGCCTGATCGATATTCTGACCGAGCTGAATTAATTTTTTCTTATTCGAATTCATTACTCAACCTTTCTTAATATATTAACATGTTATATTATAACTTTTACATGACAAAATAGCAAGGAATTTTTGATGGCTCAAGAAAAGCTATCGCTGATATTTTTATGCCTCGAAAATTTTCCATCCCCCTGTAACGCCAAAGTAAGCGTCATCTTAATTCATTGACAATTTCCTTAACATACTATATACTTACTCGTAGATAATATAACATGTTAAATTATTCTACTTATCACAGAGTAAAGGAGAATCCAAAAGTAAATAAATAAAAGATTTAGTTGAACTGCTCTAAGTCCCTTTTCCTTTACTTTAAAACAAGCATTGAGAACATAAATAAATACATGGAGAATATGAAATGATAAAAAACTATTTTATTTTATTGCTTTCTTACTTGTGAGCATTTCAATAAGTTTTACCTTCAGTCAACAAGTTACAGCAGAGAGTTATACTTCTGATTTCAGTAATCAGCTTGGGACTTGGGAAGATTTGGTTGGTCAAGCGGATAGAAAAATCTCTCAAGGACAGCTGAATATAGCCAATCAAAAGCTCGCTACAGGTTATGAGAGTATTTCGCTGAATACAGATGCAGGAAATCGTAGTTCTGGTGATGTACAAATAACTTTTGTATATAAGGGACAAACAAATTTTGGGCTTGTCTTTCGCGCTGGCGCAGGAAACACCAAAAATTATCAGTCCTTTGCTTATATGAATAATGGAAACTGGCAGCTTGGTCAGCCAGGAGGCAAATGGATAACAGATATCCACAGTCAAAGTCTCGAGGTCGGACAAACCTATAAACTACTTCTACGTTATCAGGGCACAAGTGTTAAAGCTTACCTTAACGGCAAGATAATCTATGATAATCCCCGTGTTACTTACAGTGATGGGTCAACCATCGATGGGGAATGGACTGGAGCCACAGGTTTACGTCTTTTTGGTAATCTGAGTCAGTTGTCGCTCTTATCACTGAAAGCTGGCGAAGTGAACAGTATACCTGAAGTTTTAGATACGCAACAATTTATAAGCTTACGTGACAAGTGGAAGCAACAATTAGTCACTGAAAATTATGATGCTAAAAATACACCACTCGTCAAATATGTGAATACTTTGTCCGATAATGCTAAAACCCTTTACCAAAGCATGAATCGCAGTCCTGATCGAAAAGAGTTGTGGCCTTTGAAAGCCGGCGATACTCCTTCTGCAAATCTGACGACCCAATTTTCTAACCTCTACCTTCTCTCACAAGCTTATGGCACGAAAGGGACAGCTTACTATCTCAATCCAGAACTGCTCGCTAATATTCAGTCTGGCCTTGACTTTATGTTAAGTCAAAAGGGCTACAATGGCCAGAAATATTATGGCAATTGGTGGGATTGGCAAGTTGGTATTCCTCAAAAATTTATTGGCAGCTTAATGATTATTGGTGATAAGCTACCCTCAGATAAAATCCAAGAATATAGCAAGGCAATCCAGTCCTATGTTCCTACCCCTTATCAACAACTCTATACGAAAGCACAGGATGTATTTGTTGATTTGGCTTTCATTCCTAATTTTTCAACTACAGGAGCAAATAGAACAGATTTAGCCTTATCCGTGCTTGGCTTAGGAATTTTGCAAGAAGATGAGAGTAAAATCGAACTGGCATCAAACAGTATCAAAGAAGTTTTTCAAACAGTTACCAAGGGAGACGGCTTCTATCCAGATGGCTCTTTTATTCAACACAATAATATCCCTTATACCGGTTCTTACGGTAATGTTCTTATGAAAGGTGTCGGACAAATTCTCGCCACCACCAAAGGTTCACTTTTTGAAATGGACAGTCAAACTGTTTCAAACTTTGTCTCTACCGTCGAACAATCTTTTTTACCCCTCATTTATCAAGGGACAATGCTTCCAGGTGTCAATGGACGTTCAATCTCACGCGCTCCGAAAGATACGCAGGTCGGCTACGGTTCAACCACGATGTATAATTTGCTTATCGTTGCTAACTTAGCATCCGAAGAAAGTCAAAAGAAGCTGCAAGAAGCAGTGAAATACTGGATGCAAGCAAATCCTGATTATTATCTCAATAACACGAGGGATTATTATGACTTACAGCTGACACTTTCTTTAATGGCAAATACTGCAATCACTGGAGATATACTTCCCTTTACGGGAACAAAGGTCTTCGCCTCAATGGATCGTTTTGTTCAAAGTAATCCAAATTACATGACAAGCCTGAGCCTATACTCCAACCGTACCTCTTCTTTTGAAGCAGGAAATGGTGAAAATAAACGTGGCTGGCATACAGCTGATGGTATGTTTTATCTCTATAATAACGACGGTGTCCAATTCGGTAACAGTTACTGGCCAACTGTTGATCCTTATCGTTTGCCTGGGACAACCGTAGATACCGTAGCGCTTCAAGATGAAAACTCATCCTTTACTACCGTAACTTCTCCCGAAACATGGGTCGGTGGAGCAGCTGCAGAAAATCAAGCCGTGATGGGTATGGCACTTAATAAGCAAGGCACCAAAAACAATGGTACCATCCTTCCCATGAATCTTCGTGCTAAAAAATCGTGGTTTGTTCTCAAAGATCAGACGATTGCCTTAGGTGCTGGAATTAGTGGTGACACAACCGCATCAATCGAAACGGTTGTTGACAATCGCTTGCTTAATTCGTCTTACCAATATCAAATAATTTCAAATAATGGGAATATCACTGCCGCCTCAGAAGAAAGTAAAAAAGAGTGGCTCCTCTTGCAGTCTGATCATCAAAATGCTTCAATTGGCTATTACTTCCCAAGTTCTTCAGACGTTATTGTACAAAGTGATAAAAGAACAGGGAGTTACACCGCTATCAATAGCGCCTTTCCTAGTAACAAGATTTATAATGGTGAGTACCGTAAATTACTAATAAACCATGGCCAACATCCTCAAAATGCGAACTATGCTTATGTTATTCTTCCAGAAGCAACACAAGAAAAACTTAAAAGTTATACCCAATATAACACTCTTAAAATTCTTGCAAACACTGAAAGTATCCAAGCTGTGCAAATGGAAACTGCTGGATATTTAGGAATTAATTTCTGGGATGCCACCGGAGGAAGCATAGCAGGCATCACTACAGATAAGCCTATCTCCGTGTTAAAGCAAACTCAGCAAACCCAAACCACATATACAATCGCAAATCCAACTCAAACCAATGAGACGGCTCATATCCAATTGCCAAAAGATTTCAAGTACATCTTATCGATGAGTGACGGAGTAAGTTTTAATGAAGTCACGAACACTCTAAGCATTGACTTTTCGGGAAGTGCGGGGGGTTCAAAACAAATTGTTGTGGAGTGATTTTTTGAATAGGCATATATTTCATATTGCTTATTCGACTTTTTTAAAGTCAAAACCATCTATAAAACGGATGGTTTTTTAGTTTTACTTTCTGAACAAATGGACGATAAGCATAAAAAAACATAGACATGTGTGACCATACTTTTTTATTTATTTTTATATGGATTAATAAAATCCAGAGTTTTCTGGTTACATTCTTTAGATTCTTGAAGAAAATTTCTCTTTAGTTCCAAATAAAACTTGACCACCTTATTTATTTTTCGGCATTTTCTGAAGCTCTGGATTCTATTTTCAAAAATTCTAATGTGCCTTTAAAATTGGTTTTTAACTCGTCTTTGTGTACTTCTAAAATGTGAATCATAAACTCACTGGCACATGATATCTGCGTTTGAATTTACTTTGGCAAATAGTTTAAATTTTCTCGTTGTTTCGTCAATTTTGTTCATATTGTTCTCAAATTTTTAAATAAAGAAGAAATTCCGTAAAATTATGCTTTATAAAAATTTTGTATAAATATTCAATTTTTTTAGTCCCACTAAAACATAATACTTAAATCTTATTTTTAATTATTTTGTTTCTTATTATAAATCAAACTAGAGATAAGTGATGCACCAATAATAACTGCTTCAATCAATCCTGTAACCACTTCTGGAATCTCTACACTGATTGAAAGGAGTAAGAGAACAGAGAGAATTAAGATGGCCCAATGAGCCCCGTGGTCCAAATAGACCAACTCATTTAATGTTCCCTTCTCAACTAAGAAAATGGTTAGGGACCGGACAAACATCGCACCAATAAATCCAAGTCCTAACATGATGATAATTGGGTCTGGAGTTATGGCAAATGCCCCAATCGCTCCGTCAAATGAGAAAGAAGCATCAATCATTTCAAGGTACAAGAACATCGCAAAGGCTGCTTTACCAACTAACAAGTTTTTTGATGTAGGACGTTTCCCAGTAAATTCTTCTTCCACTTCATTTTCTACTTCTGCGAGTGCTCCGTGATGTTCCATGATGGCCCCTAGTCCTTCAACTGCCATATAGAGAATCATTCCGAGTACTCCAGCTAGTAAAACAATAAATGAATCGTGAGCGATAAAATGAGTAATAAGGGTAAGAATAATTAATGAAATTAATGGAGTTGCGGCAGGGAATTGACCGACTTTTGTTAACATTTTTTCTGGTAATACAAACCAATGAAAGTCATTATCATCAAAAAAGAAATTCAAAGCAAGCATAAGTAAGAACATCCCACCGAAAGCCGCAATCATTGGATGCGCGTGATGGAGAATATAACCATAAGTACCTGGTACCTCAGGATTTCCTTTCGCCATGGCCAAACTCAATGCATCTACTGGGTTTAAATGAGCTGAGATTGAAACAACCGCCAGTGGAAACAAGAATCGCATTCCTAAAACCGCAATAAGCATTCCGACAGTCAAGAAAACTTCTCGCCATTTGTGACTCATTCTCTCTAATATTCGAGCATTGACAATGGCATTATCGAACGATAATGAAACTTCCATCACTCCTAAGATTGCTGCTAAAACCAGCGCATTTAGTCCTCCATAAACAAAGGCTAAAATTAATGCGACTACTGTCACGATCAGTAACCCTCTAAAATGCTTCATATACTTCCTCTTTTTCTTTCTTCAATTAGTTATTTTATCAACTCGTTACTTTTTCTACTTAAGACGTAACGGCGTACTTGAAAGGTGATAGGCATCACATCTTTTGCAATAATAGCTTCTTATCGGTGTCTCATCTGTTTTGCTGTTGATGAAAAAAGCATTCACGATAGCATCCGATGCACCGATTTTACTATAACACAATCTCCCACATCCCTTAGTGGTATGTTTTTTGATTTTCATTGGTTTTACCTTCACAATAATTGAGAGTGACATAGTCACCCTCATTTATTTAACATCAAATTAAGCATCCAATCCATATTGACGCACGAGACCAGCTAAATCTTTTTCAAAACCTTGACCAACTGCTTTAAAAATCCACGTGCCATTTTCTCGAATCACAGAACCGAAGATAACACTTGTTTCAAGAGAGAAATCTTCAGCCATGTCATATCTGATTATTTCCTCTCCAGTATCTTTATCTACAACGTTCATAAAGATGCCAGTCATTTGTCCAAAGTTTTGTTTTCGAGCAACAGCATCATGAATCGTTACGACAAAGTCAATCTGTGAGTAGTTCCCACTCACTTCTGGAAGATTAACCTTGATAATTTCATCTGGACCATTTTCTGATGTTCCACCAGTTCGGTCATCTCCAGTATGTTGAACTGATCCATCAATTGAAGTTAAATTGTTATAAAAAATGAAATCATTCTCATTATCACATTTGCCATTTGCTCCTAACAAAAATGCTGAAGCATCAGGGTCAAAATCTGCACCATTAGTCGGATTTGGATTCCATCCCAAACCAATTTCCAAATGACGTAAACTTGAAGCTACTTTTCTAAGGTTTATTTTTTGACCTTTTGATAAATTAATTGCCATTATGTCTCCTTTATAAATTGACACCGAATGCTGAACCCATTGCAGCAAGACCACCTTGATAACCTGAACCTACTGCCGTGAATTTCCACTCGCCATCATGACGGTAAAGCTCTCCAAAAATTGCTCCGTCTTCAATAGATAAATCTTCTGAAAGATCATACTTAAGAATTTCTTCATTTGTATCTTCATTAAGAATTCGGATAAATGCTGAATTAACCATTCCAAAGTTTTGGCGATTCTTTTCTGCTTCATAGATAGTAACCGCAAAGACAATTTTATCTACATCACTTGGAACATTAGTAAGGTCAATTTTTAGAACCTCGTCATCACCATCACCTTCACCAGTTCGATTATCACCCATTGAATAAATAGAGCCATTGCCAGGTTTTAAATTGTTATAATAGATAAAATCATTATCTGAACGAACTTTTCCGTAACTTCCTAGTAGGAAGGCAGACGCATCAAGGTCGAATTTGGCACCTTCAAAGCCGCCAACATCCCAACCTAACCCAACATGAAGGTGTTGGAGTCCTGCATTATCTTTTGTAAGATTGACCTTTTGGCCTTTAACTAAACTGACTGTCATAATCTTCTCCCTTTTTATAAATATGCTTTAAATCCATTAATATCAGTAACTACAACACCTTTACCAATGGCTGTAAATTCCCATTCATTCCCTTTGCGAACAAACTCACCAACGATAATACCGGTCGCATTCACATTATCATTCGTTAAATTATATTGAACAATTTCTTTATTATCTTGATCCAACACATGAACATAAGCATTTTTAAACATACCGAAATTTTGTTTTTTCGCTTTGGCATTATAAATATTAACGACAACAGTTAATCGATTAATTTCAGGAGATACTTTTGAAAAATCAACCTTGATTTGTTCATCATCTCCTTCACCTTCACCAGTTAAATTATCACCAGTATGTTGAATGGAACGATCATTTGATATTTTTTATCCATAGTAAACTATTTCTACCATACTTTCTGTTTCAGTAGATAGAAGAATCGAAGCATCTAAATCGGCAGTTTGTAAACCTCCAAATAGACCTTTCTTTTTAATTTGGTCCCAACCTAAACCAATAATTGTCTTAGAAAGACCATTTTTGGCTTCTTTAGTAAGGTTAATTTTTTGTCCTTTTGATAAATTAATTGTCATTTTTTTCTCCTTATTCGTTGCAGTTAATCTCATCCACCGCTCTTTTCTCTGTTTTAAACTCGAATTAGTTACCCATTGTGGCATGGATTTCTTTTTCCATTTGATTCAATTTTTGACGGGCTGTCGCTCGGTCTTGTTTGGCCTGAACATCAATAGCTTTTGTATCTACAATCGCTTGCTTCATCGTGTCAAATGCAAATTGGAGCGTTTCGACTGAGATAGACGTTTGGTTAGCTGCTTTAGCAATCGTGACGGAATTCGTTGCCAAGTTTTGGGCATTGCGTCTAATCAATTCATTGTTTCGTTCATTAAGAGCAGTTAATCCAGCTTGCGTATTCTTTTGCTTTTGAAGCGTGACCGCTTGAATCATGGCCATTTTAAATTGTGGAATGGTCGTAATAAAAGCTGAATGCAATTGAGCAAGTAAAAGGACATTATTTTTTTGAATCAAGTCAATTTGTGGCCCAGTTAGAATCGCTGTAGTTTTAGACATTTCTAAGTCCGCAGTTCTTCGATCCACTGCTTCAAGTGCTGCTCGCATTTGGCTCAATTGAATATTGGCCATTTCATCTCCAGCAGCTACTTTTTGTTCAAGAGCAGGAATAATTTCTTGATTGAGTTGATTTTGAAGGACATAACCCGTCGCAATATAACCATCCAAATTCTCGGAGTAATTAATATTTTGTTCGGCCAATTCTTTCATGGTTTTAATAGACTGTTTAGTATCCGCTTCATACCTCACCAACTCTTGGTAAACTTTATCAATTTCACCGCCTAAAGACTGATACTTGGCGAGAAGTCGTTTCAAATCACGAGATTTATTTTGTAAGAAGCCTGCCAGCCCTTTTTTCTTTTCTCCCATGACTTCTTGCATGTCAAACTGATCCATAATTTTACCTAACTGATCCATCATTTTCGTTGATCCTAAGGTATCAGCGACAGATAAACCATTTAAAATTTGACTCGCAAAAGAGGAAATGGCATCCGCCGGTTCTTTTCCTAAATCCATAATGGCCCCCGAATCTTTCAAATCCATCTGCCTTGCAAGTTGAAACACTTGACAATCTGTCATTAAAGCTTTTTGTTTTTCTCCTAAAGGAGCAATGAGATCAGTGGTAACTGGAATGACTTCTCCAGTAATCGCTTCTACTTCTGTTTTCGCTGTTTCTTGTATTTCTTCAGGTAACATACCTGGTTGGTGTAAATCCATTCTTATCCTTCCCCCCAAAAGCGTTGGAGGAAACCTTTCTTAGTTTTTTTATTTGATAAAGTGTAATCTTTCATCTGATCTAGCCAGAAGACATCAATATTAAAATTATTAAGATGATTTTCAATTGAATTCATCCCATTTGGACTATAAATTAAACAGTCAAATCCAATCGAATTCAATAAAAGAATTTGCATTGCATCCTCTTTTGACATGGTTACATCAGGCTGATCAAACCAAAGGAGCTTTGGAACCCCTTTAGGATAATCAAATTGATGGAATAGCTTAATAAATTCTTCTGGTAGTCTTAATAAAGTGGAATAGACCTGACTTTTCACAACTTCAATTTTTTCAGCCGGTTTTACTTCTACTTTTAAAACATTGACTGCTTGTATAATCGCCTGAGCAAGCGATATTTGCGCTCCTGTGGCTAACTGATGATAAGGCCATTCTGTTCGTTCAATTAATTCTTTTGCATTGAAATGGTCAGATATAAGATAAGAATGGTACTTTGCATAATCTCTTGAAATTTCAGATTTTGATAATAATAAATTTTCTTGATGTTGAAAAACAGTCGCATGAAGCTCATCTAATTGATTCCAATAATCTGTTTCATTACTTAAAACGCCATTCACCTTTGCAAATAAGACGGGAACAGTAATTTTACCAGGACTCGCCTTAAAACCAATTCTAAGATAAGCATCTGATGTTCCGAGTATTCTTATTTCGTCATAAGTTGTTTTTAACGGTATGGTCAGTAATTGAGCTTCTTTAAATTCAAAAGGGCTAAAGAACAGTGATTGACTTTGTCCTGATGCATCTGATTGATTCATTAACTGTTTAAACTCAGTTGAAGCCTCTCTCGCAACAGTCGAAATAATTTCTGTTTTTTGCTTTGGTAATGGCATTGGTTCATTCTCATTTGAAAGTTCCACAAGTGGCAGCCAATTCGATGAATGCTTTTTTGTAATATCGAAATAGACGATTTGAAAGCCTAGTGCCTTTGATAGTTTCATAAACCATTCTTGAGAAGGGCTCGGTGTAACCGACTTATACCACACATGAATTTTTTTGGAAGCAACATTTTCTTTTATTTGTGGTTGCAAATAAGTAAACGACCACTTAACACAGTCGGTAAATATTCTTCTAAAATGTTCATCAATTTTTGCTTTATTTTCACGAGAATCAAGTAGTTCTACTAGCCATGTTGAATAGGATTTTATCAGTGCTGAATCAACGATCAAGTCTAATCCTTGCATAAATGCCAAAATTCGATTTGAAGAAAGGTTTTCATTTTCTTGAATAATTTGAAAAATTTGTTCTAAATTTTGAAATTTAGTATTATCAATTGATTTATTTAACGAATCTTCTAGCAAGGTAACATTTGATGAATTAACTAAATCATAGAGTTCATTAAAAAATTGAGTTTCATCTGAATAGACCCCTGAAAACTGTTGAATTAGAGGATCATTATTATTTGATTCAAGAAATTTTTGGCTTGCTTTTATAGTTTTAAATAAATCGTTCACGATAATTTCCTTTCTGAAATTCTTTGTTATGAAGAGAAAAGGAGTCGAACCTTTAATCCATGGTTTCACCCATAGCATCCATTGAGTATTCTCTTCTTGAAAGCCAGATAACGCGCTGGCTACGCTCCTAAATTATACTCTCAACCGTTAAGAATAATTCAGTTTAAAAAGGCAACAGGACTCGAACCTGTATTGTGTACCTTACACCAAGATGAGGTATCGAACCTCATACGCTCTCGTTTCCTTCCAATTGAGCTATACCTTTTCTTGTGACCTATTAACTTCACAAATCTATTTTACTATGCTTAAAAATACCTCGTGAAAGAATCCCTTTTTTATCAATCCATATTATCTTCAAGCCATTTGTACCATTCAGTATCTTTTATTGAGTCACTCATCATTTATCCCTTCCTTTTTTATCTAATTACAAAAATTGAGAGTAGTATTCTGCTTTACGTTGTTCTTCACTCTTACCAATGTCTAATAAGCCATAAATCAACAATAATGGAATCGCAATAGCAGCTGCTACAAATAAAAATGGGAGTAAAAGAACTCTCCCAAGCGTTGTTACTAGTTTTTTATATTTCATAATCGAATGGCTACCTTTCGTTTTCCTTTATCTCGTTTATGACTAGTCGGAGTAGACCACCATCGAACAGTATTAGGCTTAACATTAAAACGTTCAGCAAGTTCTTCAGCAGACCCTTCATCTAAAAAGGTCTCCCCTTTATAAACAGCAAATCATCCGCCACTAATCCACCACTTTAACCAATCTTTTAGTATATGGATTCAAATATACGAAACAAATATATGAATTCTTTTGAGACTTTTTGGCCCAACGGTCTAAATTCTCACTTTTGTTTTCTAACGTTAATTCATACCAATTCATCGTACAATTATCCAATTCATTAGCGATTTTTCTTGAAATCATTAATTGTTCATCACCATGAATAAAATAAACTTTGGCATGTTTCTCCCAGAGTATATTAAAAGATTTTTCCAATTTCTCATCTCGTACTAAAGATTCACGCGCTTCTTGTTTATTACTATATGCACGCTCCAAAAATAAATATCCAGTTTCTTCACTCATTTTTCATCTCATCCATTCGTTTAATATACCGCGCATCTCTTGAACATATCATTGTCCATAATAATTCACTTACAGACTTGGTTCTTCTTGAAACCCAATGTCCTGAAAACGTAGGGATTAATGCCGTTCTTGATTTGTTGGGGCAAAGCACATCCACATTATGCGGAAGTAACATCTTCTGATGTAATTCATTTGCCAAGTCTTTTTCACAAACAAGAAAGTTATTATCGCCTTCCCAATTTTTACCATGACCTGAATTAAAATCGGCCATCGAACTTTTAACTTCATAAAAATCAAAAGTTCCTGATTCAATTTCTGCTATGTTTGCGAAATTACCATTTTTACTTGGATTAAATCCCACAAAATCTACCCTTTTTTTGTGTGCGTCTAAATTTACTTCGGCTGCCCAAAATATTGAACGATTCTCCAAACGTTTTCTAACTAACTCAGAAAGAGACGCGGTTATTTCAGTTCTATTCATCTTTATTCCTTTTCTTATTAATTGAGCCAAGATACTAAATCAACAACAGCTCTACATTTAGGGCAAGGAGCTATTGCAATTTAGCATCATTGAACTTTGTTGATTTATTCAGATAATAATATAGGCTAAATATCTCAACTGAACCATTCAAGTACGATTGTTCGGAAATTCAGACTGTTTTTAGGCAATATTTTAGAGCAACCTAAGTCAACAATCCATAAAAATATAAAACTCAATAAGATAAATACTAAAACTTGTAAGAAGTCCCACAAACTTTTAAATCCTACTACTCCATAGATTGCTAACAGATTACAATCCCAAACTAAAATAAATATGACAATTGGTATTAGAATGCCGTAGCCTACAATGTAACGTACAATATTCATAGTCAAGTTCCTATTAAACCTCTCATCTTTCATTAAAATTAACAAACTTTTTATAGTTTACAGGTTGATATACTGTTACACTTTTCCATGAGCGTCTTTCATTTTTAAGAAATATCATAAAGTTACCTAAGCTTCGACCGATATTAGTCAAAGGATATTTTGAACTTCTATAAAACTGTTTCGTAACTTTTGTTTCGGCAGTTACGTAAGGTTTTTGATCTTCAGCAATATATCTAATCTCTCTTAAAGCACCCGAATTCATATTTTTATCCACTAGTGGTTCATATAACTTGTTTCTATTTAGAGTATAGGGATAATGTTTTCCACTAAAATCAGTACTACTGTCTAAGACAATATTTCTATATGTTTTAGTAGATGATGAAATGGTTTTTGTTTCCAATCCTGAAAGCATTCCATAGAGTATAAATAATAGTGCAATACCTATTCCCAGGATTGCTACCTGTGTTATCGTTTGAATTCTTTTTGACTTATCGTATTTAATTTTATTATCAATCATGAATAACCTCTTGTTCTTTAAATAGCCGTTTATTACAACCAGCACAATACCAAGTTTTAAGTGGTTTATAAAAACCATTATTTGATGGATCAGTTGTACTAATGAAATTTCCCTTGGAATCAAACACATCTGTAACTCGAGTTGAATAATTCTGCATTCTAAGAAATTCAGTAGTTCCACAAGCCGGACATTTTTTTATTGGAAATATAATCATTTTTTTCTCCAAAATTCATCTATAGCATCTTTCACTTCTGAAATATCAGAAAAAGCTTTTGCAAAACCTAGAAATGCGTTTAACTCCACAGAAGAAGCAAAATACTTTCCGTTTTGTGCTATTTTTATATCGAAATCTCGATATACTGATATTTTTTTCATTTCTTTACTCTTTTCATTTGCAACCTCTACTGCTGAGTCAATAATTTTTATAGCTCCTATCCATTCAATTATTTCCTCAACATTCTTACAATATTTGGGAATTCTATTTGGAAGCTTGGGATACCATTCATACCATATCTCTGGTAAAACAACCCAATTATTTGCAGGATTTTTTCTAATAAAATTTATAATTTTACAGAGTGATTGGTTCATTTTTTCAACATCCTTAATCGTTCTAAGGCTGCCGTGACCCAATCCCTCGTTATACTTCCTTACATAGCTATAAAGAAGAAATGCTTTGATACCTCTCAAATGTATTCCTCAATTCTACGCAAAATGGAGAGATTCCTTTTTGTAAATACAATCATTTTCCCCAGTTAAACTTGCTTCGTTACTAATCACCATATATTTCGGCATCGCTTAATTTAAATAAAACTAAAGTACCATCAGGATAAGATGCCAATTGAGTCGCAAAAGCATCATCATCTTTTTTGACTTTTGCTTTGATATTGATTGTCACTTTTTGATTCATCTCTATGAGATCATCATAAAGTGTTCGCAAGTCAGCAATATCTTGGCTACTGGCTTTGGGCAAAATGGTATATTTGGCGTGGTCTTTATCAAACCAAGAACTTTCTTTTTCAAAATCAACTGTCGAGTTCTCACGAATTTGCAATTTTGCTGTGATATCATAATCATAATCTTGTTGTTCAATCAATTTGGCGATTTTTACCATTGCTTCGTAATCACCCCTTGCTTTTAATTTTAATGTCGCCTTGTAAGAAATTCCAGCTAACTCTAAACGATTTGCAATCATAAATGGGTCTGGTTCCGTCCCTTTATCATCAAGTAGAGGGGGAGCAAAATTGACATTAATTGAATATCCTTTGTTCAATAATTGCTCATACAGAGTAACAACCTCATCTAGTTCGAGTCCTTCAACAAGTTCATTGAAAGTTCGTTCAATGTATTTATTGTTTTCAGCCGTTTCTTCTTTTGGAAATACTGTTTTCACTTGGAATGCCATATTGTCTCCTTTTCATTATTTGTTACAATTTTATTCTTCTGTTTTGTACTAGGTTGTTCAAAAAATTCATATTGACCTGATTTTGAACGTCCTAGATGGTAACCTTCATCGTTTAATAACTCCTCTTTAATATCGGGATGTCGTTGAGTATCGATGATTTTATTTTTTGTTAGCACTTCAGTAGATTTCATTGTTGTACCAATCATATGTTCTCCTTATAGATTTTATTCTGTCTTAATGATCTTAGTTCTTCAAAACGCTATGATACAATGCTGAGTATATTTCAGAAGTATTCCATCCTTCTTGGTCACAAATCCCTTCAATCCCTTGTGAAAGTAGATTAAGATAATCTAAACTTGAACCCCCTTTAACTTCAAAATCAACCATTTCTCCTATTGATTCTATTTTTATACTTATTTTCTTCTTAGCTTCTTTTTTATCATGTGTGATATATGAAGCAAATTTAGTAGATCCACACTGCGTACATTTCCTTTTTTCTTGATTCATTTTCAAATGACAATTTGAACAAAATTTATTTGGCATTATTTAAACCTCTATTTTTCTATGTTTGCTTTAAAGATATATTCCTTTAAGCGATTCAAGCTTTTCTTTTGCTTGCGTGATCAAATCCAAAGTTTCAGTTATCTCGTCAGAGACCCAAAAATCATCACTTTCAAGTTTGCCGTAAAAAGTATTTAATTGTTCAATGATTACTTTTAAACGAAGAATGAATTCTTCATCTTTCATTTTACGCATCTCGTGACCTCAACTTTTTGAAAAGCTAACTTTATCAGTGGCATTCTTATCCAAATCATAGTCATTTCTCCGCCCACAGATTGCACAATAATTTGAACAAACTTTTTCGTACCCACATCGCGGACAAGGTGAAACAATTATTATATTTTCATCTTTCATATCTCTCCTTGATAAATAAGTCTTTGTATTTTTCTTCTTAGTCTTAACTGAGTTTTATAAGTACTACTTAGCTTCAAGCTCAACATGATTTCACCAGTAACATCATCTTCAGGTTTCACTTCAACAGGATAGCTATTACTGCATAATAACTCATGAATTTCATCATCGGAGAAAAGGAACTTAACATTCATAATCGTTTTTTCAGGTGGGAATTTTTTCTTTCGCAAACAATATCCCCAAGAGTCAACCGGAATACTAATCTGATTAGCTGCACAAAATTTTTTCATGCTCATATTCTGGTGTTCACAAAAATCTGTAATTTTAGTCCAAAAGTATTCTGGTGTCATAATGATTTTCTCCGTTTCTTGATAATTTAATTTTATCATCAAAAAATTTTTGACGTGAAACAATTTCATTTTTGAGACCATGGACCAATCATTGGTATATCTGTATTTTTTGAAGTTTCATAGTTATTATTTACCATCGATGTTTGTAATATTTGAAGGTCACTTGTTAACTCTTTTTCATTAAATTTTTGGTTAGAAAACCGTTCCTGTAAGAAATGTCCAGATTGAGATTTACTATTTTCTTTTAGTTGAATTAGACTTCTATCGGCAAAGCTAACCCTAATTTCTGTATCAAGCGCTGCTAACCAGAATCGATTCATTTGAGAGACAAAATAGCCCTTAGGATTTTTTATGAGGCGTTCTTTTCTTTCCGCCTCTTTTATTGCAAAATGATACTTGATGAGTTCATTTTCTAAATCCTCTGCCCAGAATTCTCCGTTAAGCTGGGGTGTCTTTGACGCTTGTGAAATAACCTTCAATAAGAGTTCATACTTTTTCTCGATTTTTTTCTTTGTTCTGAAGATAATATCTTGATAATCTTTTGCATTCTCCCCTATTCTTGACAGTTCCACAACTGTTCTAGGAGTTAAGAATGAATGATTTGAACCTTGAATAAAATAATCTTGAGTAGTCAGTGTTTTTCCGTATCGATTAGTATCATTATTATTTGTTATATTTGTTTGGTTATATATGGTTAATGCTGCTGCCATTTTGACAGCATCGGAGCCGTCATTTTGACAACATGACAGTTCATGGGCATTCTCAGACTTTTCAGCTTCTAAACCCTTGCTATCACTCATGCTGTCATTTTGACAGCTAAGAGAATTTCCGAAAGTTTCTTGTTCAAGTTGATGCAGAATTTTTTTAACGGCTTCGTTGATTTCATCGTTAATGATTGCTTCATTAAAATCTTTAAAGTTTAAAACAAGTTGTTCAGCTCTTACTTTTGCTTGAGCTTTTGCGTCAGAATTGAACGCTTTTTTCTTTCTTTGGAACTCTGTCAATGTTGAAGCTTCAACTTTTGGGTTAAAATCTAACCATTTTTTGAGTTCCCAAGTGATGCGCGTGACAATGACTGCCTGCCATTTTTTTACAAATTGTTCAGAATAATACTGATCTAGTGCTTCATAATCAAGAGAATACCAGAGCGTTTTATCTTTAGAAATTTTATTTTTATCATCTCGTTTGAGTACAATTTTCGCTTGTACAAGCGACTTAACCACTCTTGTGAAAGTTGATTCAGAAAAGTGATAAAACTCCTCTAGCCACGAAGGAACGAGTTGATTACGACTTGATTTAAGTGTTTTGAAGATATACATTCTTTGTTCATCTTCTACCCACCCTCTAACAGGCTCACCATTAGCCAGCTGGGTTTGTAACTTTTGTTGGATCCAAAAATCCAATCGATTAATGAACATGTACTGCTCCGGTGAAAAAACTAGCAGTAACCGTTCATCTAATTGGAAAAAATGCTTCTGATTGCGAAGCACTTCACTCACCGAATATCGGGGAGTAGGGACATTATCGGTTGACATAATTTTTCCCTTCTATTTTTGATATAATATTTATTAAAGGAGTTTTTAGAACAGATGAATATTAATGATGAAGCATTAAATACAGCTTTAGCTTTAACCAACGAACAGTTAGCGCACTTTTTAGAAAAAATGGTAAAACACCATCATTATCACTATGCATACATTGAACTAAAGGACAATTTTGAAGCTCACTTTGAAGGGTTAAAACGTTTAGCTAACAATCACAAAGAAATAGAATTTCCTCAAATTTCCACGTTAATGAGCAATTTTCAGCTTTTTCATGATCAACTCGCAATTTATGCAAAGGCCACTGATGGCATTGAAAAAAATGACCAACTTTTGAAACTCTGTCAAATTGCGGCTGATCATTTTAACATCACTATTCCTGAAACTTACATCCTGGATTTAAAATCGGAACTTTTGTAGTGATCCGATTTTTTTATTAAATAAATTACTACTTGTTTTATACTCTAAATTTTTCCCATGCGTCACCCCATTCTTTAAGGGTTAACCCTCGAACGTGAATTCTTTTTCTTTTGTCAAAGTAACCAACACTTTCCTGATTGATCCATAGCTGATCTTCTTTTGGTTCAAAACTCGCTTCTTCATAGAAACTTACCATTACCTCATGTTTAGTTTGATGGGTCGCAATGGATAACTCATTAAAGATATAATTGGCTGTTTTTTTATCGATTACCATATTCCTTCTCCCTCCAGATGATATAAGGCGATGATTTCGTCTACTTTATAATCACGATCAATTAAGTCATCATGAATACATGAAACGCCTTTTTTACTGACAATTTTCCTTAGACCAAATGAACCTAAAACAAAATCATTATGGCTTTCATATTCTAAGAAATATTTTTTTAATCGTAGTCGCTTTCGTTGAGCAATAATGTCTAATAAATAAACAAAAACCTTTGTAAAACATAATCCTTCGCTCTCTCTAAAATCAGTTGGGCGATAACTTAACTCCGTCTGTCCTGTTTTCTTTAAAGCTTTTGGAAAACGAACCAGTCGTTTGTCTTTATTTTTGTTTTTATTAAATTCTTCTTGTGCTTTCGCATAGCCAAATAAGTCATTCACATCATATTCAGGTAAACCATCTACCTCTGACCAGTCATTATACGTAGGAATACATGGAATATAATCTAATAGTTGATTAAATTCCAATTCAATGTCATTGGCTAGTTTCTTAAAAGACAGTCGAGCATTGCGGGGAGAGGGTGTGGCTAAAGCATTCAAGATTCGATAGCCGATAATTAATCGCTCAATTGTAGTCTCATCTACTTCTATTTTAAGGAGCTTTTCAAGGCGCCCCTCGTCTTCTTCTTCATAAAAATATAAAAATAATGCTTCATTCACTTGAGACCAAAAATGTAAACAATAAGGATTGACCGGATAGTAGGTTAATAATTCAAGATTCCAAGCTGCTTCAGTATATTCTGTGTAAGAATACCCAAGATTTGATAAATAAACTCCGTCTAATTTTTCTTTATTTTCCAAGGTAATATCCTCAAATTTTTTAATTCTTAGCAAAAGGGGAACCTTATGCTAATTAATAAATTCCCCTAAATGGCTTACTGCTCCAAGTTTGAAGTAGCCTTCAACATTTGAAGTTTCTGGGTGTTTTAGAATTTCAATAAAGTTTTGTTGCTCGGTGAATTGGTCCGGTACAACATAACTATTTTGTAACTCATTTTTCAGCTGTTCAAAATCAATAATGTAAGTTCCACCGCCTGTCAAAAAGATTTTATCCAGATTAATTCCATCACTTTCAGCACTTAAGTCTTCTTCAAAGAATGTTTTTTCCATTTCTTTTGCTACTTTAGTGGTATAAAGTGCTTTGGCCTCTAGGACCTTGTCCGTCAAATCAATCGGAGACATCCCTTTTTGATTAATAATGTATTTCCCATCCTCATTTGGATTTCTTAGCATAAGGTCAACTTGACTCGGACTCACAGAGTACTCTTTAATAATGTGATTAAAAAGCCGATGGGCTCCATTTTTACTATCTGGTTTTGCGGTAGAAAGATTGAAATTTAAACCATCCACGATATCTGATAAAATGGTTCCTCCTCCGATATCCATAATTCCATATCGAATATTCATAAACTTTGAAAAGTTCTCTCTCAATTCAGTTAAATGATGGTCTGTCCATCGGTAAGAGTTATCTACGACTGTCCCTACATATTGGGGGTAAAACTTCACTTCTGCAATTTCAAAACTGACTGGCACATCATCCACATAAATGGTATGACGCCCTTTAAAGAGTTTTCGTAAAGCAGGTAAAATTTCTTTTGTTTCATCTTGAAAATCTTTTGAAGGGAGTCCAGTGACTAAGTCAAGAATTGGATTTCTCGTCTCTAATTCTTTAACCACTCGTGCAATCGAAAATAGAGCAATCATTTGAAACGTTTTACCTTGGTAACGTTTCAGCTTAAAGCCAATTGAACGTTCCCAATGATTCACATTTGATTTTCCCCAAGAGGCAAGCGTTTCGCCAAAATAATAAGCTTTTTCTTCTTTATCCAGTCTTTCTCGATAAAGGGATGGAATATTATCTGGTTCTCCTCCCAAATAAAGGGTTGGCCCGTATTTCTTTTCTAACAATGCACTTGGCATAACAATAAGTCCTGTTTTTTTGGACTTAACCTTAACTTGGTTATTCCCTAAATCCAAAGCAATAAGTGTTTTTTTGATATTAATTCCCATTTTTATTCCTAATAATCCTTTTTGTATGATTGTTTCATATTAATTTTCTTTAGCTATACCTTGCCTGATTAGCTTTTTTAATAAGTAAATTTGTGTAAATCTTCCAATAGATAGAATAGCGAACTGCCTCTATTTATTGGTGTTAAACCTTGTTCATTCCATGCTTTTAGAGTATTTGGAGAAATCCCCAAGTCTTTTATTAATTTTGATTGTCTTATTTCTCCAGTTTTTGACTCATTTTTGAGAAGCTTTTTTTGTATTTCTAAGCTTTCATTTAATATTTGACTAATTTCTACAACTAGCCCACGCGCAGCCATTACCGTTAACGAATCAGTTTGACCAGTCATCATCTTCTCCTTCTATGCTTCAACTATAGTTCCCAGATGATTAAATCACCCCAAGCCTCTTGAAAGGCTTCTTTTAAGCTAAAAACTCGCTTAATGATTTCACCTGTTAGTTTATTAACAATTAAATAAAGTGCATCCATTATTCACCACCTCCTTTTAGCTCAATAAATTCATTTTTCGTATAACTTCCCTAGTATTAAAGGAGGGTTGCCATGATTTGGTGTAAGCAAGAGCTTCATCAAATTGACTTAATGGAATCGCATCATAGCGCGGAACCTCAAAATTCTCTTTGAAATCTCTCCCAAATTCTGAAAAGACTTTTCGACTTAGCTTTTGATAGGCCCTAGTATCCTTACCACCTAGATAGTGAACGATACAACCATTTCTCACGTGTGAGAGGAACGCAGCATTTGTGGCAGGAAGTCCAAAACGTTCAGATAAGTCTTCTACTTTCTCTTTCACGTCTCCAATTTCTTGACGCATGTTTCCGTATCCAGAGGCAATTGTTGCAATTTTTTCATCTAACGACATTGGTAGGGTTTGTTTTAGTTTCTCTTCACAGTCAATAAAATATTGCCGAGCTAATTTTCCTCTTTCAGTTCGCTGAATCATGGAAATTTCTTTTGCCATATCAAGTTTCAGAGCGTGGTCAACACTTGGGCGACCGCCTTGAGGTTTTACTCTTTTTTCAGTAAAACCTATAAAATCAACGTTCTCTGTAAAACCGTACTTGATCATATCTTCAAACCAGTCATTATATCGAGTCTTAACTCCTAAAAAGTCATGTAATTCTCGTCCACTTACTACTTTTTCGCCATTACCATTTGATGAAATTTTAATTAATTGATTCATTTCGTATTTCCTTAAATTGAATTGTTGCATTAATGTCAACTTTGCTTTGATTTTAAAACGGCATCAAATACTACCGTTTCGTCAACATTTATTATTTTCGCTATTTTTTCCATTTCTTCGGCAGTAAAACCTTTAGGCGTTTGACGTCGTTTGTAAAAACCGCTTCGAGTTAAACCAAACCTAGCCGCAACAATTCCCATTCGAATACCTGAGTCATCTATAAGAGCATCCAATGATGATTTCTTCTCTACCACACTATTCTCCCCCGTAATTCTTATCATTTATCCACCAAATTATTAAATATATTTGATTTAATGAATAAATTATAACACCGCGTTTCCTATATGTCAACACCGGTGTGTTATAATAGTCAACTTATTCTGTAGAAAAGTATTTAAAAAGCAGAAAGTATCCAGAAATGTTGACTTTAATTACACATTTGTTTATAATGTACTAGAGGTATAAAGATGAATACAAAAATTATGTTCCCTTCTATGGTTAATTATTATAGAAAATTAAATAATCTCACAATGGAAGAGTTGGCCAATAAAGTAAATAAAACAAAATCAACAATTTCTAAATGGGAGAGTGGGCAACGTTCGCCAAAAATATATGAAATTGAAGAAATTGCGAAACTGTTTGGAGTAGACCCACACATAATGATGTTTGGCTTTGATTATAAAGAAACAGATGAAATTATTTCAAATACAGTTAAAATGATGTACGATTTGAAAAAAGAACGACAAGAAAAAGTGTTGAACTTTACTGAAAATCAATTGGCTGAACAAAATGATTCTCTTTCCTCATCAACAATTAATCTCAGAAAGTATAGAGACGAGCAAGAAACATCAACCCTGGTTGTTCATGGTTTAGAATCAGCAGGTGAAGGCGAATGGCAAGAAGATGATTTAGATATGGAAGTTCAGATTCCAATAAATGAGATCCCTGAAGAATATGATGACTTGGCTATGGTATTAGGTGACTCAATGCGGCCTAAATTGCATAATGGAGATATTCTATTTATAACCTTTACTAAGCAAATTGAAATTGGTGAAATTGGAGTTTTTCGAACAAGTCGAGGAAATTTCATGAAAAAACTAAAAGATGGTTATCTTGAAAGTTTGAACCCCGAATATGATGATATATATTTCTGTGAGGATGAAGAGTGTGAAGCAATTGGTGTCGTTGTTGACTATTACCGAAAGTAAGGCGCCTAATGGAATTTGAAGATTTTAAAAGATACGTAGAAGAAAATTGCAATGCAAAAAGTATTTTCTCCAATAAATTAACTACTTATTTTAATGAGCAGGTTACTTCTTCTGATAATAATGTTTACCTTTCCACATCTCAAATTAAATCGGAAGTTAAAAAGGGCTGGAATGATGCTTTAAAGAATTTATATGCAAAAGTAGGTAGCAAGGTCAAAGTTAAAAAGACAGACTCATATTCCATAACAGTTGAAAAATGGATTGCTGAAATGGGGGAATTAGAAATATTAGATGAATTTACTGAAAGTTTAGATGATATGGAGTTTGAATAGATGAAACAAATTAACTTTCCTATAAAGACTAGTAAAGGGCTATTGTTGGATAATAACGAAATGATCAATTATTTTACCAAGCTTTCCATCCAAGAGTTAATTAATGAATTAGACTATTCCAGAGCTTCAAAAAATCATGACTTGGAATCACTTGTTATGAGTGAGTATTATCGTAAACAGAATACCCAAAAATCTTTATAGAAGATAAAGCGCGTGATCAAGCGCAAGATGTATTAATTAATTTATTTTCATATTAACTTTCTTTAGCTATACCTTGCCTGGCAATAGAACAGGAAATAAAATATGAAAATTAATAAAATAGAAAAAAAAAGACGGTACTTTTGTGTACCGTACTAATGTTTATTTAGGTGTGGATAGTCTAACCGGTAAGCAAGTTAGAACAACAGCAACTGGTAAAACTCGCAAAATGTGTGAGATGAAAGCTAATCAAGCTATCAATAACTTTATCAAAAATGGTAGCACAGTAGCAAGAAAAAAAGTAGATTTTGATAATTTTAAATCTTTAGCAGAAAGCTGGTTTGACAACTACAAATTAACTGTTAAATTACATAGTATTAGAGCAACTCAAAACTTTTTAAAAGTTTATATTTTACCAGCTCTTGGCTCTTATAAACTTAATAAGATATCATCTATTATGCTACAAGAAATTGTTAATGTATGGGCTAGGAATGCTAATACAGCAAAGATTGTTAATGGAAAAAGGGAAAAAGGAAAGTGTAAAGATTATAAATTAATACTAAATACAATTAAACGTATTTTCGACTATGCATTACAGCTGGGCATAGTTGATACAAATCCAGCTACTAAAGTCATACCACCAAAACTCAAGAATAGAACTGTTAAAACCATAAAATATTTTGATAATAATGAGTTGAAACGCTTCTTAAATTATTTAAATACTTTAGAATTAACAGTTAACAATCAACTCAATATTACTCTTTACAATTTTTTGCTAGCAACAGGTTTACAAGTCGGTGAAGCTTTAGCATTAAATTGGTCAGATATCGATTTTATTAATAATACTGTACAAGTTAGTAAAACTTTACTTCAAAATGGTACTCTACAAAATACTCCTAAAACAAGGGAAAGTAATAGGTTAATTTCTTTGGATACTCATACCCTTTCATTATTAAAAAAATTAAAGCTAAGACAATCTAAGAGTGTTTTATCACTGGTAGATGCAAGAGTCTTTTCATGTTTTGGTATCTCATATAGCTATACCAATGAAAAATTGATATTAAAAAAGCACTTTAAAAATGCTGGTGTTCCCGATATTGGATTTCATGGTTTTCGACATACTCATGCTAGTTTATTAATGAACAATGATGTAAATCCTAAAGAAATTCAAGCTCGACTAGGTCATGCAGATTATTCTATCACCATGAATACTTACAGCCACCTTTCCGAAAGCAAAGAAAAAGATACTGCTGAAAAGTTCGGAGAAATATTAAAAGCACTATAAATTTGAAGGAACGTAACAAATTGCGTAGTTAAAGAACAAACTCATTTGTTAGATGACTTATATAAAAAGGGCGAGAGGTTTTTTAAAATATAAT
>JAAAKD020070173.1:0-15040 GCA_010014825.2 Danaus melanippus
GGGGCCCCTTAAACCTACACTTGGGTCGCAAGTCCCAAGCACTGTTGAAGCTCCTCTCCCTGCAACGCAATGGACCCGGCACCCGCACGGTGAATCCATTGAGTGCTAAGAGGTTTCGTCTCTTATTATACCTTATCGGAAAGCTGAAGAGCAGTAGATATTTTTTAGTACATCTGCAGTACATCTGTCATAGACTTTTTTTAAGATATCTTACAAAGAAAACGTATTTTTTCAAATTTATTTATTTTTTTAACAATTGACTGTTTACTACGAATCATTTGGTATAGTTACTGGAAGTTTTGTAGCTTAAAATAATAAAGCAATTAATCTTCTACACAAAAATAGCAAAAATAATAGAAAATTGGGACACAAAACAAAAATAAAGGGGCAATCGAAAAAAAATCTGTAATTATTATAAAATAAATTCAAAGGCCAATAACCTGAGAAGGGTTAGGTTTAGGATATGGGGTTCCATAGTCAAATCGGTTAGGAATGATGGAATCTATTATCTCTTAAAGGATTTCGGTCGACTTAACCTGTAACCTTGATATGTTACTATAGCAAATCTTCTCAGAAAAAACAAAAAATCGAAAAAACTTCAATTCGAAATTTCCTTTTAATCATTATACATAATTTCATCTAAAAAAGTGTGTATGCAATTTGATTCAATAAAAATATTAAAATGCTTATTCTATTTATGTCATAGAAATCCCCTTCTATGTATATAAATACAAATGTAAGTCGTACTATTAAATATAGATACTTTATTCTGATAACGTTATTCATTACAATATTTTTTAACACATTAATCTTATCATTCATTAATACTTTATCTACCATTCTTTTCACTAATCCATTATTTTTTGTCTTTTTGTTGGCATTTCTTGAACTTTAGATTCAAAAAATCTCTCAGATTCTAGTAGATCTTCGAAATCTGAATGAGTATTACTTTCTTCCTCTAAAATATTATGTCCAGACTACGTTGGTTCTTCATCCATAATTTCTTCAATTGTCAAATCATTTACATCCTCATAGGTTTTTTCTTGAATATTTAAGCAGTTTTCAGAACCACAACTATTGAACATAAATTTGTTCATTTCAAACCATGGGGCCGGCAACCATATTTTAAATTATTACATGCAGTTTCACAGCTGCCGCAAATAGTTTTGAGCAATATTTCCGGAATTAATTCCTTTTGTATAAATTTGGGCATAATTAAACGTTCATGTTGGTTCCGGACCCAATTTGTTGCTGTTTGTTCGTTACCCAACCAAATTTGAAGCTGATAATATGCCCTGTAACAATATTGTTTTTTTTTTTCGATTTTTTGCATTTTCTGAGTAGATTTACTATATTAGTAAATCTTCTCACATTTTCACCATTGGCAAGTAGACATTTCAATGAACAGAAAACATACCAACTTTTTGAAAAAAGCTGATATTTTGACGGGTGATTTTTCGATATTTTTTCAAAAAAACCTGAAAAAGAAAATATTTCTAATCTAATAAATTGCATTCTTTTTGGAGATAAAAAGGTAAGTTTTCACCAAATTTCGTGACGAAATATTTTGTTTTTTTGTAAAACATAAAAATAAAAAAAAAATTGATTGTTTTAAATTTTTTCACATAAATTTTGAGGTATGTGTGTTATGTGAAAAAATTGTAAACACAATAGATTAAGACCTTTTTGTTACCTACAACCTTGCCTTATAACTTTTCTCCGTAGGATTTTTAGTTTTTCCAAGAAATCAAGAAAATACGTTATTTACCCTTAATACCCACCCCCAAATCCTTGACGACCTCAGATGGTCCATAATTTTTTTTTTTCCTTTAATTTTTATAATATTTCCCTCCTTTCTTAATGGGTTTCATAGAAGAATATATATATATATATATATATGTATATACAGGCATTTACGGCATCGGGAAATAAAGTTAGCACGTACATTTTGTAAGGCAGATGTATTTGATTTTATTTCTTCGAATGCTGTGATGATTCGTGAATGCATTTCAGGTACGGGTGCTGGCCATTTTCCTTTAAAACTTTCCATACACGCGTATGGTTGACACCGAGTTGATGTCCCACCGAGCGGTTGCTTTGCGTAGGGTCCTGTCGAAAAATATCTAATATGTGTTCCTCTAGATCGTCATTATGAACCCTCGGCCTTCCCGCAGTAGCACGTTGTTGTTCACGGCCATCGAAATTTCCGAAATTGTACATGCGTATCTGAACACGCTGAAATGCCGTAAGTGACGGTAATGGTATGTTTCTTGGAGAAGCATACAGTTCGTCATAAAGTCTACGCGATTCCGCATAATTACAATCACATTTCCCTAGACACACTAACATATTGAAATATTCCTGGTTGGAGTACATTTTATAAAACAACACAATTTTATAAAACCTTAACCAAAAAGTAAACCACTCGTAAGAAATTTCCACGAGGAACTAACTAATAAAATATTATTATTAAAAGGGCGGCATAGGCTCGAATAAAAAATATCGATATTTAAAAAATCATAACAATAAATAAATATTTAATATTCATATTATATCGATACTTATTTTGATATATCAAACATTAATATTATTTTTGTTTGTAAAACACCATTTTTAATAGAAGTAGATTAACGATTTATCCTAATAATACAACATAGTTAATTTACCTGAAGAAGTTCCATATTATAATATTGATTAATAATATTTATTATTAATAAAAGTTATTTTAAATGAAATTATTTTTATGTGAAAAGCATAACTACTTATAGCAATATTAAAAATATCTATAGAATATTTATCGATATACCTAATTTTTTAAACTTGCAAATATCTATTCGAAAAACTTTAAAAGACGCGACGCGCCGTAGGTCAAGGCCCCGTATAGTCGGGATAGTGCGCATGCGCGAGTAAACTGGTTCTTGACCTTTTATGGGTCAGATGTTTGAAATCTTTTTTAAATAATGTCGATTTAAAACTTATTTAGCCTAGGCACTGTAACTGACCTCTGCTTGATATTTTTTAAGTTAAACTATTTTTAATAATAAGCTTATACTTATATGTATGCATGCCTTTAAGGAAGGACACAGTTTTTAGAACACGTTATATATATATATATACATACATATATACTCGACAGTGGTCTAAAGGTTCGATATGAGTTCTTAAATGTTTATTAGTCACTGTAGCTGAAACAATTAAAATATAGAGACATAAAACTTTCTTGTCACTTATTGTTTTATCTATTCAAAGTATTCAAATTAAAATATCTTTTAAGCAAAGTAACTATAAAGTTATAATGATATACTGAAAAGGAGTCGTTGAGCGTTTATCATGTAGTAAACAAGGGCTCGTGGTTGACGTGTCGTTACGACACTCGACAGGGTAACTCCTACAAAAGACCGGCCATAAATTTCAATAAAAACCGAGCTACTTACTGAATATTCCCAGGATATCATCTTAAACACTATTTATATGTCTTTAAAAGTTCTGGTTATTTAGATTTTGTTAAGATTTAGGCTTATTATAAATATCTTTTTTTTTTTTAATTATCAACCTTAATTTAGACACAACATATATGTCGGAGAAAAAGCGAATTCGTTGTTTTAAAAAAGAGTGACATCAGCCTAACCGACGCCACTTATGCCTTTCTTTTCGACTGTTGTCAGGCCCTGAGGCTAAAGAAGATAACGTCTAAGCCGGTTGGACGAATATCTCATTTAAACGAGGTCCGGTCCCTGCGACGGCTCGAGCGAGACTATCTGAAATCTGTACTCTCGGCTCTATTAATACCAAGCAATACTCATTGTTGTCACTACACTTGCACAGCTAGCTACGCAGGTGGTTATGCGGGCGACACCTGATAATTTCAACTACCCTCATTTATTGATTATTCAAACAATAGTAATCGCGCCGACATATATAACATACATATTATGTAAATTAAGCCATACCCGATCTAGAATCTCTAAGTGCTTGCTTAGTTATGTATTGAATGAGAGCAATTTTAGCTATTAAAACAACTTAGGAAACCAATATTTACGAATTTTTGATACACAAAGTTTGACATTACACTAATTCCGAACCAAACAATGGAAGAAGCAGCGTCATTGTAATTCTCATTATGTCTAACAGTAAAAGATAAATAAATATAATCTCAAAATGTACTTCAATTATAATTAAAAAATAAAATATTAATTTTCAGCTTTAGAAATTAAGATTACTATCTTCTTATTCGACACAAGAGACACTTTCATTAAACTCTCGTGAGAATAAAAAACTAATAGTGAATGGTTGTTTTTTTACCATGAAACATTTTGGAACATTATATTTATATAAATGGGAAATAAATGTTGTCAAAACTGTCAAAAACAAATGTTTAAAACACTTTTATATTTAATTTCTCTGACTCGCTTAGAAATAAATAGAAACTACTGTGGAATCAATCAAAAATATATGAACAAAAATTTAAATGGAATAAAAACTTATTGTTAAGATAATAGTTCTTCCCGTCTATTGTCCTCCTAAGAATGGTTATGTATTGAACAAGGCTATTGTATTGAAACTAGAAACTAATAATGGCAGTCCTTTCTGGACAAAGATTTGTTATAGAATTGCAATGTACGCAACAGTCGTATTTATATCCAGATATTAATAGGAAATATTTGAAGTATGTAAATTCTTGCATTTTACATTTTCAATAATTACTTCAGCAAAACATTATCATGTCTTAAACTTGAATATAATATTGATGCAGTACCGATTCATTGTAAGCTGGGTTGCAATAAGAACAAGGTAATATACTTGTTCCGATTGTAAACATACAGTAACATCTACAGCCATGAGAGCTGTGGTTAAGAACCTTAAAATACTTAGAAATCTGTCCGAGGGATGTAGTTGAATAAAGTGTTCGGTCTTGAGGTCTCCATTGTGTTAAATATTGTAAATCACGATAGAACGAGCAGTTTTCAACTTAGAACCGACTTTTCAGTGTCTGAAAACACGGTTGAACTTTTGATACAAAACAATCAAAGACTTCATACATCAGAATATTGCAATGATATGATAATTGCATAAAAAATTGTTACATAAAAAAAACAGATGATGAAAAGGCGAAGAAATTTTAAAATATATAAATTCATTCCTTAAAAAAGTTATATTTTGCATAACCCATTCATAATAAGGACAATATTTACACGAAGATATTGTTTATAAAATGTAAATATTGTTAAATTAATTATATGGATGCGAGAAAAATCAGTTTTACTGATAAAACTATGTTTAAATTACAATTAAAACGTATAACTAATTAATTACATACAATGTTTAACACATGACAGAAGCAATATACACTTCTTTTTAGGACACGTTTATTACTTCCAGTATTATATAAAACCCATCAATAATATAACTGATATTGTAAGTAAGCTTATAAAATAATAAAATCCGGGAAAATTTATTTCAATAATTTATATTTAAAACAATATTATTGTCATTAAAACTTATTTACAAGACCATCCGGATATTGTTAATCATTAATTAATTCGATTTTGTTAATACAAAGATAATTAATTGTTGTCATATTACCCTCTGGCAACATTGTCGTAGGAAGGGATGACTAAGTAGAAAAATGACAAAAGAGGTTATATAAAAGGAAGAAGCAGTGACCGGACGGGGGTTAGACCTGTTTCAAAATATTTGGTACATACACGCGTGAAAGTGTTGTAATAAATCTAAATAAATTTCGCAAATTTATATCCTATACTGAGGAGGTATTTCTACAATATATAACATAAATTAAAAATTTTATAACACCCCCGACCCAATGAAAATCTTAAAGAGAACCAGTCAAGACAAATTCAACGTGCCCAAACTCGATGGGTTTACTAAAAGACAGTCCAGGGTTACGTCTCCTATCTTCGAGTCCTAACAGCAAACCAGCTCAGTGGTCCAAGAAGACATTAGTGTTTCAAATGACAGATCCCATAAATGCTTGCAAGCAACCTGTGAGTGTAACATTCCTATCACACCTAACAAACGACCTGATGACCTTGAAGACCTGAACCGATTTCCACCAAACATAGCTAAGAAAACTGTCGACGGATATACCTTTCAAACAAAAATAACCACATTAAAATCGGATCATGCGTTTGGGAGCTACGTTGCCTCAGACAGACACACAAACACACAGATACGTCAAACTTATAACACGGTGGCGGGTTAAAAAATCTAGTTACACTGGTGACTACTCCGTACTTATCACAGGTCTAACAAAATTTTATCAATATCTGATTGCACTGAAGCCAGTGTTTGAGTCGTCTACCGTCTCATCGATTCCTATAGAGATTTTTTACACATTTTTATGGTGCATACATAATGTATATATTTAGAAATTAATAAATACTAGCGGTCCACTGCCGCAATTTAAACTGAATAGAATTTATTGTTAAAGACGAAGTTATATAAAGAAAAATTAGCTAAATACGGATAATTTTAATTGCTTCAGTAAAGTTAAAATCAAGGAAAACGTCAAACTTCGTCAAATTTCCGCTGCGGAAACTTGGGACATTATTTACTTTGGAAGTAAGTTTATTTTATATAAAGTTATACATAACACATGTTCATATTTTATAAACAAACAATGAAATTTCTTGTGATAAGTGAAGACAAACAAGGGTTATACATATATCTCCTTGTTATATAAACAATATTACTTAAATAAATACAGACATAAGTTATTATACACCCCATAAATATAGATTTTATTCATGTAGATTATTTCATTAAAGGCAATCAGAAAAAAATACCGTCACAAATAAAAAAAATAGTTTTCTTCAATAATAATTCAATTTACAAAAAATATACATACATATGTACCTTTTTTAGACAAAAAGTGTTAGTTTACATAATTTATAAAAACCTTTACTATTTAGGAATATCTGTTTTTGACTGTATAACTATTTAAGTTTAATACTTCTTTTATAATCAAATCAATAAAAGTAAAATAATCAAGATCAAGTTAATATTCAATGTCAAGACACATAAATTAATTTACTTGACATATATTGTCACATTCTTAACGTCGGTTACTTCGAAGGACTGGATATCATCCATAACACCTGGATGCATTTAAATGAAAAATTATACGTCCGAATATATTATGACGAATATGAAATGATATTTTCCTGTAATTTTTCCTGTGAGTTACCATGTGTATTAAACTTGAGTGGACATTTTTTGACAGAAAAAAAAATATCATCAACCAAACCACAGCTCCCAATTCGTTTCTTGTGTTCACAAGCGCGGGTAATAACTTACCATCAGTTCTATTAAATTCCCATTTTTAATAAAATAAACCGACTTCAAAAACCAACATAGAAACGAAAGAAGTTAAACGCAAAAAATTATTTTAAACTTAAATACTATTTCCTAAGCTAATCTATTTAGTAATTAATTCTGTATATCTCAATTGGTTGTCGTTTTGTTCAGGAAGGGAAGCGCTCGTTCGTAGACCCGTTGTTGTACTGAAATTACTCAGAATTAAAATAAAATGATTTCTTTTAACGTTAAAATAAAAAAATATACATTAATAAAATAATTCAGTATTATCACAATTCGGGCATGGGAATCCGCGGTGGCGAACGCGCGAACGCGCGAACGGGAAAATTTACTGGAGGAGTGGGCTATAAGCCTCGGTTTGGAGGTCCTCAATAGGGGAAGTGAGCTGACGTGTGTGCGTCATACCCATTATGGGTCTGTAGAAGACGTCACATTCGCCTCTGCCCCCCCGGCGCGACACGTCGCAGATTGGAGGGTGATGGTTGACGCAGAAAACCTGTCGGATCACCGCTATATCCGATTCCGGGTGGCCGCGGCTTCTGCGACGCGAGTCGGCGCTTCCCCTATTGGGGATAGAAGAAAATGGGTGCTGGGGAAAATGGATCTTTCCCTGGCCAAAGAAGCGGCCATCGAGGAAGAGTGGTCCAGAGGGCTATCGTCCGGCAACCTGGACCACGAAGTCGATGTGTTCTGCGGTGCGCTGGTCCGTATCTGCGACGCCTCGATGCCGAGAGTGCGTCCGGTCACTCCACGGCGCCGAGTGTACTGGTGGCGGGACGAGCTCCGCGATTTGCTTCGAGCGTGTGTCGCCGCCCGCCGTCGGCACGCCCGCGCCAGGCGCAGGAGTGTACGGGACGTTCAGAGAGAGGACGTCGTGTACGAGGTGTACCGGGCTGCGCGAAGGCTCTTCGGATGGGGTTCAGCGCCGCCTGGGAGGTGGCTGGAGTCACTGGATGGGGATCCGTGGGGGTGGCCGCATAAGGTCATCAGAGCCGAATCCAGGCCCTGGGCCCCGCCGATCACGACTACTCTTCAGCCACAGTTGGTGTAGGAGGCGTTGTTCCCTCGAAGGGAGCCATGGACGTTGCCAGCTATGGCTGATAACTCGCCAAACGAGTCCGGTAGTCCGGCGGTGTCCGAGGTGGAATTGGGTCCTGTGCGTGCAAAGCTGCAGGGCAAGAGGACCGCCCCGGGCTTGGACCGAGTTCCTGGTCAGGTCGTGGACATGACGTTCGAGGCCATGAAGGCATGGGTGCTTATGGTGTTCTCCATGTGCCTCGACTGGGGCCGGTTTCCAGCTAGTTGGAAGGTGGGGAAACTGGTCCTGCTACGGAAACCAGACCGGAACGAGGGAATGCCATGGGCACATCGGCCGATTGTGCTCCTGAACGAGGCGGGTAAGCTCTTTAAGCGAGTGCTCGCGGCTAGTCTTGTCCAGTCGATGAGCAGAGGTTTGTACGAAACCCAGTTCGGCTTCAGAGAGGGGCGGTCGACAGTTGACGCAATCCTGCGGGTGAGGTCGCTCGCAGAGGAGGCTGTGTCTCAGAGTAGGATGTTGCTAGCGGTATCGCTAGACATCTCCAACGCCTTCAATACCCTTCCCTGGGAGACAATATTCGCAGGCCTGAGGTGGCATGGGGTGCCCGAGTACCTGCAGGCCGTGGTGGCGGACTATTTTCGGGCCGCAAAATAGTCTACCCCACGCAGGGGGCCGCTGAGTCTATAGAACGATGTTGGGCGGTGTTCCACAGGGGTCTGTCCTTGTCCCCCCTGTGGAACATCGGCTACGACTGAGTGTTACAGGGAGCTAATGTCCACGACGTCTTCGTGACTTGTTACGTAGAAGACACCCTCGTCACGTTCCTCCTACCGAGAGGCGCAATCGTCGCAACGGTGGGTGTGGCGCAAGTTGTGCGTCGCATCCATGAGCTGGGATTGGAGGTGGCTCTTGACAAGTGCGAGGCCATTTCCTTCCATGCTCCTCGGAGGGGACCGCCCAGGGGAGCGTGTATTGTGGTCGGCGGAAAGTTCATCGCTGTTCAGCCCTGGTTGAAGTACCTGGGACTGGTCCTGGAGAGTCGTTCGACGTTCGGTGAGCATTTTCGGATGCTGGAGCCCAAGTTGGTAGCGGCGGCTGGCGCGTTGGGGCGCCTGTTTCCGAACATCGGTGGTCCCAGTGTGGCATGTCGTAGACTCTACACTAGGGTGATTAGATCGATAGCACTGTACGGCGCGCCTGTGTGGGCCCGTTTTTTTGGCCTGCGAACGGCAGCCTACCTCCACCGTCCGCAGCGTATAATGGCGCGACTGGTGGCGCGGGCGTACCGTACGTTGTCTTTTAAGGGAGCTTGAGTCCTGGCGGGCACGACACCGATGTACCTGGAGGCTGACGCGTTGTCGGCGGTCTGTCGCCGGCGCGCGGAGGCTCGCAGCCGTGACGGATGAGTTGCATCCGGGTCGGTCACCGAATGGAGAATGGAGGCGGCGGCCGACGTCCTGCGTCGATGGGGTGAGCAACTGGCTTCTCCGACGGCTAGTCGTGAGCTGGCGATCGCAGTCAGGCTTGTTCTCTGCGAATGGGTGGGTCGCACGTTCGGCCCGCTCACCTATCGCCTGTCGCAGTTGCTGTATGGACACGAAGGTTTCGGCAAGTATCTGTGGCGTTTGGTAGGTAGGGAAGAGAACCCCGCCTGTCATCACTGCGGGGGTGGCATGGAGGACTCGGCGCAGCACACCCAGCGAGTCATACCCAGCGTAGTGCAGCCTCAGCGCCGCTTTGACTGCGGTCATAGGGAGGGACCTCTCGCTGTCGACTCGGCTATGGTCGGCAGCGAGGAGGCCTGGTAGGCGGTTGCCGCTTTCGCCAAAGCGGTCATCAGCGCGAAGGAGGAGGCGGAGCGGGCCAGGGAGGAAGACCCGGAGGATCCTGCTCTCCGTCGTTGGAGAGCTGGTCACTGGCGCCGAGCCTATCTGGCCTCTGTACAACCATGGGTTAAGCGCCGGGCGATATGGTCCTGAGTGGCGGACGGGGACTTCCGTCGCCCATTGATAGGATCAGCGCGGTGCTTGCATCTCTTGCTCGCAGTGGTGGTTTGCGGGGGGATTTATCCCCCCTAGTTCGAGGTCCGGAGCGGACAAGCGCCAGCAAAGTCGCGAGGCAAGCTCTCGTAACACCGAAGCCCTGTCTTGGTGGCGTAGAAGAAGAACACCCAGGGGTTTTAGTGGGTCGGTAAACCCATCCCCACATAACCCGGTTAAGTCCTCACTCGGCCGGGTATCTATGAGCAGATTTTCCCTGGGAAAACATGTGTATAAAACCTTTCAAATAAATTTAATATGGCTGAATATTTTTTTTCAATTTCATCTAGTAACATGTGTCTTTTGTTTCTAAACAAGAAGATACAGGTTAAAATAACATTATTCTTAAGGAAAAAAAAATCTTAAAATAACTAAGCAACAGTGGAACCAAAAAGAAAAACATTATCAAAAACTGAAATATTATTGTCTAACCCAACCTATGTAATAATAAATTTTAAATAACTGCAACGAAATAAACTTAACTCCTAATGTTGGTAAACTAACACTATTTTAAATTAAAAACAGAGTTTATCAGTTATTATTTTATTTATTACATGAAGGACGAACTAATGGAAATAAAGTCTAAATAGTAGCAGAGAATACTTTACTGCCCAAGAAATAAATTAGTAAACCAGAAGTTTCTCTTTAGAAAGTAACTTTCATTTAGTCTACCCGTGATCACTATTGTTTCTAAGTAACCGAAATGGCCTTCCTATCGAACGTCTATGGTATTACGCTGAACAGTGAATCCCTGGTAAAATGTTGGCCACCAGCTCGCCAAGCTGACGCTTCCACTCCACACGCCATTCCAAGGTGTGAGAAGCTGTATCCAAGTTCAAAGACTCGCAGGTGACGGGTCTATACCGGCATATTATTGTCGGCAATAAACGGGTGGCCCTTTAATGACAACCTAAAGCCTTTCAAGGTCATAGAAATGAAAATATGATTTTTAGTATTTTTGTTGCTTAAAAGATTTGCATCATATATGTTCGTTTCTATACGTTTTGAATAATTTAATTTCCGATGTAGTATCAATTTTGCTCTCATTTGTAATGCGCCCTCAAGCAATTAAAAGGGAATCCGATTAATGTAATAGCGCTTGTTACCAATGTTACATTCCCAGTCCTTTTGTTATGCATTCGGTTTTGGTTAAATTGGATGTTAAATTAATTAATTATTTAAATAAAATAGATTATATATTATATATGTAAACTCTAAAAATAGTTTATATTTCTAGATGATTTTTTAATCACAAGTGGTGAAATCATACTGAAAAACAAATTCAACATAATATATAAAATAAAATAAATGGACTGAAATTACGGTTGCAGTTATCTTTTTAACATATAATCGACATATTTAAAGATTTACTGCTAATTTGACCGAAGAACTTACTTTGATCGCAATTTCGTATAATGTAATTTTTAATAAAATCATTTGTTATGTTAGCACAGAATGCAATATAGTAAAACGCATAATATTTATTTAAGGCTTATAAAATGAATCTTTAAAAAAAAATCACTGACTTTATTAAAAGAACAAAGTATATTTCATGAAACCGAAGAAATCCTGCTGCACTACATTTTAAACTTACCGACCACCTTTGCGACGACAGGTTTAATTAAAAAAAAATACTTTTTAAAAGGTACCTTACCTAACATATCCAAACAGGAAATAAAAATCTCTTCTTGTCAGTATTTGAAGTCATTCTCCCAAACAAATAGGTGTTAGTACAATGTTGTCTAAATCCTTAAATTGTATTGTTCACTAATAATAAGTTTATAGAGAACATTTTCAGATATCAATTAAATCATCTGTCAAGCAAATCTATCAAAGTGGCTACTGGGATAAAGAGTCTGTACACATTATTGATTCCAAAATAGTTTTATATTACATCGTGAATACTATGTATTAATATAAAATTTAATATTATGTTTAAAATTTTTAATGTACTCAAATCATAATAATGTGTAATTATATTTTTATGTCTATTTTAAAGAAGCTACATGTATTGATTTAATGCTACTTACACTTACTTGTCCTTTGTATATATGACAATATGTAACAAATATGTCTTTTCATTTTAATCTGAGGAACGTAACAAAATATATTTTACTTGTTCTGCCAATAATAACACAAACTTATGGATTATTATATTTAAATATGCCAAAATGTGAGAACGCCAAATCGAACAGGGCCAGGAACTTTCAGGTCTGATTGATATAGGTAATAAAAAATAATGACAAATAAGCCAATCATTTTTTAAACTGCTAAAAGTTTCTTTTTTGGAAATTTAAACTTTTCAAATAAAACATATTTTACTAACGTCTACTTTTATTTGTCCTATGCATGTTTATATAGATGCAACTTGCTTTAAAGTGATCAAATAATGGCGAAAAAAAATACTTCGCTGAGTTACAGAAGTTAACAAATAAACTAACAATGCTTTCTATCACCATGACTTAGAAACTAGAAGAAATCTAATTATTATTTATTTTTATGTACAAACACTTGTTATGCCATCTACTACTATTTTGTTGCCTTAATGTTCTTATTGATCAATATCTTCATTTTCTTTTTCTTTGATGTAGCTTTTTATCCACACTCTATATTTCTCAACGTCTGTGAACACTACGTACTGTTCCGGATCACATACCGGTACATCTTTTTGAGATAGTGCCATTGATACAATTCCTTTAACATGCCAAGTTCCTTCAGCTTCTGGATCACTATTCTCAGCCGAATCTGGTACGAATACCACAAGCGCTCCACCACTGTCACCGTTGCAAGCAGATGTTCCTAGAATATTTATTTATTTATTACAAAAACCCCTTTAAGACCGAGACGCTTAGTCTCAATCACTAAGCATTTTTCGGGATATTCACTCTTATCACTGTGTCTTTTGGCAGATTTAAAAAAGTATCAAGGAAAATAGCATTACCGTTGTGAAATCCAGCACAAAATTTATTTCCATTCAAAATGTTAGCATAAAACAAAGGATTACTTTTTATACAGTCGCTATCTGAAACGATAGGCATGTTAGCTTGTTTGAGTGAACGCGTTAGAGTTCCAATATTATCATTTCCCCATCCTACAACCTTAAATAATAAAAAAAAAACAAACAATAACAAATTAGCATTTAGAATAATAACAATGTTTTATTTTTATCAGAATTAAATAAATTTTTGGTTATAAAAATATTTGTTACTACCGTTCCCATAATTTGATTGATTGGTAATTTTTTGATCGCGTTCTTATACCACAGACATGATGGTTGAATGTAATCAGTAAACGTTGCTTCGGTGTTCAACTCGATCAGTGCTATGTCGTTGTTTAGAGTTCTGTGTTCAAATTTTTGGTGAATTATTATCCTGTGAACCTAAAACCAATTCAAATTATTATGAGCATAAAAAAAAGCATTGCACAAATTTTCAAGGAACCATTTTAAGCCTATGAAGCATATGAAGACCTTCCAAACATTTTAGAGAAAAATCTTTACCAACCTCCTTTTCTACAGATCCAAAATCACCTCCAAATAAATTGTATTTCCCAAGGACAACACTTATTATGTCTGGCAATAAGGCAGAACCCCTCACTGAGACACAGTGAGCAGCTGGAATTATGAAAACCAAAAATTATCACTGAGTTATTTGAATAATAAACAAATAATGTAATGATAGTAAATATATGAGTATTTGAATGACCGTTGGTCAGATTAGCTACAAAATTCTATAAACTACAGCAACAAACTGCGCATTTAGGTCTGTCTCTATATTATATATTATTCTTCGAATAAACTTATTTGTATATAATCGTTAATAATTGAAACACTACCTTAAAAATAATAACATTCATTGCCTAAAAACTTACTCTAGACTTTTTAAATGTAAGGTTTCCTTTTATATAAACATTATTTACCTGTTAACACAAAATTCTTAGATACAAGAGTTCCACCACAGATATACTTAATAATGTTTCTTTCATGTTTATAAATAGCGACGTGCCATGGCCAGTCTCCGGGTTTAGTATTAGCGCCATTAACCATCAACTGTGTGCCTCTTACTTGACGTCGACCGCAGTTCTTTTCCTCATCATTTAGTAATGTTTCAACAACATATTGATTTAAAAATCCGTGAGATATGTAGAAAATATTTATTTTTGTACTAAATAACTATTCATCAAAATGTTTCATCAAATCTCCTTGTCATAAGTTTGTTTACTCGCTATTTTTGACACGCTTTTCAGTGTTTATCAATAATAATCATTGATATTTGGAAGTACATACATATTAGTTACTGGAAGTGAAATCCTTAACCTTCAAACGTTTCACTGAAAATCTCGCTATAATGCTCTTGCTAAACTTAGCACCATTACTTTCCTGCATCGCCTGTTACCATTTTGTTATTAAATTGTTCTTACCACATTTGGATATTCACAATATTCCTCATCGTTGATTTTAACGCTGGTTATGTACGGAACTATTCCAGGGACGTAAGAAGTTACTACAAAATTAAAGCCAGTTTCTTCTTCAAAATAATAAAACGCAAACACCACACCAGGTCCCATCGTGACTCTGCTATATCTTTTGTCTGCCTGTATTATTGTAATTTGTTACTTTTTTGTCTTG
>JAAAKD020070820.1:0-15020 GCA_010014825.2 Danaus melanippus
ATCACACCACACCGGCGCAGGGGGTACTTATATTTTTCTCACCCCTCACATCCACCCAAATTTTTACTTCGGCATACAGCTATGGTCTATACAACCAGAAGTAATCTTGGTTGATCGCTCGTCGTAATGTTCGTGATCATTCCTTGCTCTGATCCAGACTAGACACTCAGAACAAGGGATGCTTCAATGGCCGAAGTTGACGTTTTGCATATCAATCGAGTGACCAATAAAAAAGTGCTGAGCGTCGATGCCTCATTCCTGCTCACCAAAGCAAGAGACAAAAAAACCTGCCCGGTTCGGGCAGGTTCAGGAACTCACCATAAAGGTGCTGTCAGAAGCCTTCGGGCGCTTCATCTGACGCATCGGCAATCGCTTCGGCTTCTTCCTGAAGATAGGTCTCCAGATCACCATTGGCCGCGTCGTTCAGATCGCGCGGACTAATGCCGCTTTTTTCGGCGTCGGCCAGACAGGCCGCGACAGCCTGCGAGGGCTGACCCCAGCTTGTATGATGGGCTTCGATCCAGCTATCGAGCCATTCATCAATATCTTCGCCCGTCATGCTCAGCGTGTCCCGAAGAGACGATCGCCTGCATCACCAAGCCCCGGGCGGATATACCCTTTTTCATCCAGCCCACGATCGACAGCGCAGGTCACGATACGCACATCGGGGTGGCGTTCATTCAGGCAGATCACCCCCTCGGGCGCGGCCAGAAGGCACACGAAGATGATCTTGCGCACGCCGCTCGCCTTGATGCGATCGATGGCTGCTGCGGCGCTATGGCCCGTCGCCAGCATCGGATCGACCACGATACATTCGCGGTCGGCCACGTCCTCGGGCAGTTTCATATAATATTCGATGGCTTCGAGCGTATCGTGGTCGCGATAAAGCCCGACATGGCCAACGCGGGCTGCCGGGATCAGGTCCAGCATTCCATCGAGGATGCCATTGCCTGCGCGCAGGATGGACACGAAGCAAAGCTTCTTGCCGGAAAGCTGACGGCCTTCCATGCGCTCCAGGGGCGTCTCGATCTCGACCGGTTCGGTGCTGAGGTCACGCGTCGCCTCGTAGCACATCAGAAGGCTGAGCTCGCGCGTCAGCCGCCTGAAGCCCGCAGTCGAGGTCGACGCCTGGCGCAGGCGCGTCAGCTTGTGTTGAACGAGCGGGTGGTCAGGCACGACCAGGGAGGAAGGAAGGGCAGTCATGAGGCGTTCCTTAGCGCGAATTCGTTGCGCTGTCAGCTTGGTTCAAAGCGCAACGCCACACCATTCATGCAAAAACGCAGCCCCGTCGGCTTTGGCCCGTCTGGAAACACGTGGCCAAGATGCCCCTTGCACTTGGCGCAATGCACCTCGATGCGTGTCATGCCATGCGTTTTGTCCACCGTCGTTTCAGTCATGCCATCTCGCGGCTTGAAAAAGGACGGCCACCCGCTGCCGCTCTCATATTTGGTATCTGAATCGAACAGCGCCTCGCCGCAGCCTGCACAGTAATAGACACCCTCACGCTTCTCATCATTCAGCGGGCTGGAGCCGGGGCGTTCGGTGCCATGCTCACGCAAGACGCGATGTTGTTCGGGGGTCAGGGGCAGGCCACAGCTGGGCATTGCGCTGCTCTCTCGGGTGTCGTCGGTCATGGAAACGCTTCCTTCGCAAATCATCGGCCATGCGGGAGAAATCCCGCTCGGGCCCACAGGATATGGCGTCTCAACGCGCCGCTTCCAGAGTGTTTCATCCATCCTGCCAGTTGCTTCAATCATCGCCCTCCCGGCTCAGGGCGGGAACGCTGGAGGATGCGCGGTATCATCTGCCAGCGGGTCTTGATGCCGCCGTGAAATGAGACCCTCATTCACCATCCTTCAGGGTCACAAATGCGCGTCTCGACGACGATACAGAAGTCTGTCCCTGTCCATTGGCCCAGAAGCGGGAGATGTAAACGGTGATCGCGCAAACGCGTCTTGGCGGTCGCTGCATGCAGGGTTTCAATGCTGCCATCAGCAAGGAGCAGGCATCATGAGCCGCAACACCCCGCACTCTTTCACAGGCAGCGCCGAAGAAACCGGGGCTGGCCCGCTCGCTGCCTATGACGTGCTCTATACGCTGGAAACCGATCCGCCCCAGATCACGGCGCTTCTCACGGAGACGGGTGTTGTCGTCTCACGGTGCGATGCGCGATGGGGCACACCCGACGGCATCTGGCTCGACCGGACACATATCTACTGGACCAATATGGGCGCCGATTACAATGTTGCCGATGGCACCATAGAACGCGCCCGTCATGATGGCAGCGCTCATGAAGTCCTGGTTGGACACGGGCTTGTCGTCACGCCAAAACAGCTCGCGGCAGACCCGCAGGCGGGTTGGCTCTACTGGTGCGATCGCGAGGGCATGCGCATCATGCGCAGCCGCTTCGATGGTGCCGATTTGCAGGTTCTGCTTCAGAACGGGACCTACCCCAGAGACACACGCGATATCACACGCCACTGCGTGGGCATTACGCTCGACCCTGAGCGCCAACACCTCTACTGGACCCAGAAGGGGCCACCCAAGGGAGGCAAGGGCCGCATCTTCCGCATGGCGCTCGCCCTGCCCGAAGGGGCCGATCCTGCTTCACGTGACGATGTAACCCTTCTGGCCGATCATCTGCCTGAGCCTATCGACCTGCATTTCTGCCCGGCCTCAAACCGTCTCTACTGGACGGATCGTGGCGCGCCGCCAGACGGGAACAGTCTCAACGTGGCCGAGGTGACTGCCAATGGCCTGTGCAATCACAGGGTCGTTTTCCGTGGGCTGGATGAAGGAATCGGACTGGCCATCGATCCGCAGGAGAAAACAGCTTTTGTCAGTGATCTGGGCGGAAACATACGTCGTATTGACATCGCGAGCGGTGAGGCGATGATCCTGCGCCATCAATCCTCCACAACCGGTGTCTTTCTGGTTCCCCGGCGCTGACGGGACGCGCCTCATGATGAGCCACCCTGCCCTGATGCAGCAGCATGCGAATACCGACAGGGTGGCCACCATTCGCCACTCACAGCATTCTTAGCCAGAAAATGGCGTGAACCCGCCGGGGAAGAGTTCGCAGAGCACACAAAATGCGGCATCATGGGCGCAAAATTGCAGGAGACTACCCATGTCCGCATCCCCTTCCAGCGTGCCACGCCCGGTCATGCTCGTCATCCTCGACGGTTTCGGCGATAGCGCCACCCGCGAGGACAACGCCGTAGCTCTGGCCAATACGCCGAATTTCGACCGTCTCTGGGCAGGCTCCCCTCATGCCTATCTGAAGGCGTGCGGTGAGGATGTCGGCCTGCCGGAAGGGCAGATGGGCAATTCGGAAGTCGGCCACCTCAATATCGGTGCTGGTCGCGTCGTCATGCAGAACCTGCCACGCATCAGCCGCGCCGCGCGCGATGGGTCGCTGGCCAGCAACACTGCCCTGTGTGCCTTGATCGACGCGCTCAAGGTCAGCAAAGGCACCTGCCATCTGATGGGGCTGGTTTCCACGGGCGGCGTCCATGCCCATATGGACCACGTCATTGCGCTTGCCGAACTCGTGGCACAGGCCGGTATTCCCGTGGCCGTGCATGTGTTCTCCGACGGGCGCGACACTGCACCCGATTCCGGTGACGGCTTCATCCGCCCTCTTGCTGCCGCCCTCCCGGCTGGCGCAAGCATCGCCACGGTCAGCGGGCGCTATTACGCCATGGAACGCGACAATCGCTGGGAACGCGTCAGCCGCGTCTATGATGCGATCGTCTCCGCAACTGGCAATCACGCGGATGACGCGCTGAGCGTTCTGCCCGCCAGCCAGGCCCAGGGCGTGACAGACGAGTTCGTCGAGCCGACCGTGATCGGGTCCTACGCCGGTATGAAGGATGGCGATGGCATCCTGTCCGCGAATTTCCGTGCCGACCGCATCCGCGAATTGCTCGATGCGATGGTTTTCCCCGATTTCGATGGCTTTGCGCGGTCGAAAACCATCAAATTTGCCGCTGTATGCGGCATGACCGCCTATAGCTCGGCTCTGGCACCGTTCATGAGCGTCATGTTCCCCAAGGAATCGATGGAGCACCTGCTGGGCGATGTCGTTTCACAGGCTGGACGCACACAGCTGCGCATGGCCGAGACCGAGAAATATCCGCACGTCACCTACTTCCTCAATGGTGGCCGCGAGGCTGTGCTGCCCGGTGAAGAACGTATTCTGGTCCCCTCACCCAAAGTGGCCACCTATGACCTGCAACCGGAAATGTCTGCCCCGGAGCTGACCGACAAGGCCGTAGCTGCCATCGAAAGCGGCAAGTTCGACCTTATCGTTCTGAACTTCGCCAATCCCGACATGGTGGGCCATACTGGCGTGCTGGCAGCCGCCATCAAGGCGTGCGAAACCGTGGATACCGGGCTCGGCCGTATTGTCGATGCCATCGACAAGATGGGCGGCGCGCTGATCGTCACAGCCGATCACGGCAATTGCGAGACCATGCGCGACCCGGTTACCGGTGGCGCTCATACGGCCCACACCCTCAACCGGGTGCCGGTACTGCTGCACGGTGCGAGGGGTGTCACTGCCATCCATGACGGACGTCTCGCTGATCTGGCTCCCACGCTGCTCACCCTGATGAACCTGACCAAGCCTGCCGAGATGACCGGCAAGTGCCTGATCAACGGCTGAATCCGCCATGCCGGTCGCAAGCCTCTTCCTGACCGGCTGTTCAGCCCTCGGTAAAATGCGCTTTACAGGCGGGTGGGTTCGTCCTGCCCGGCTGAAAGACCGTCGGGGAGAAAAACCCCGCGAGACATCAAGTCAGAGCGGGGGCTTCTCTCAGGACGCCTCCCACTCGCCCTCTGTTCCAATTTCCTCCTGCTGGCGCTGCACCATCGCCCTCTTCGCACCTCTGCACCCTTTAGGGCGAGATACGTCACGAGGTGATGCCTCTTTTCCAGCCGATACCCATCATGCCGCTGCCGCGCCTGAAGCTGCGTCTTTATGCGCAACACGTTTCACAAGGGCGTTTTGCCTTGGCAGCGTGACGCTGGGCTTTGGGTTTGCGCTGGCCGCGTTATCGCCAGCAACGGGGGCGACACCCCATACGAAACAGGGCAATGCCAACCAGAAGGCGCTCGACAAGGCCATTGCAGCCAAGAAGGCCCTGATGGCCCGTCAGGCCAATGAGACGGCCCTTATCGAGATCCGACGCAAGGATCAGGCGCGTGCCGCTCAGGAGGCGGCGTTGCAGGCCCAGAAGGCCCGACGTTACTCTGCCCTGACCAATCAGGCCGAGAACGAACTGGACGCAACGCAAAAGCAGATCGACGCCCTGACAACCGATATCGCCTCACTCACGGCAAGACAGAACGAGCAGCGTCTGGCGCTTGCCCGACGCCGCGCCGCCCTCCAGACCATTCTGCCTGTCGCCCTGCGCCTTGCCCGCTATCCCGGCACGTCTGTCGTTGCCCTCTCGGGGCAGGCCGATGATGCGGTTCAGGGCCTGAGCGTGATTGCGGGGCTGACACGCCTGACCACCCGGCAGGCGGAAGATCTGCGTAGCCAGAAAACGCTTCTGGATCAGACGGCTCACGAACTCGCAGACCGGAACACGGCGCTGGAAGCCGCGAGACGCAAACTGGCCGCTCTGCGCGATCTCAACGCCAGCCGGATGGAAACCGCTGCCCACCAGCAGGCCGAGGCTGAGGCAAGAGCCCGGCAGGCTCATGATGAAATCGCAGCGGCAACGGCAAAGGCCGCGACGCTCGAGGATGCGCTGACAGCCATCGACAAGGCGCAGGCCAGCATCAAGGCACGAATGGAAGCCGAGGCCAGAGAACTGGAAAGGCAGAACCAGCAGGCAAAGGCGCGCGCGCTTAGCACGCAGGCCCGCGCCCTGAGCAGTTCGGGCAATGGCGTGACACGGGGCGGCGGACATGGCCCCGTAGCCGGTCGCATACTCACCGCCTGGCACCAGACAACCGAGAGCGGCCCGGCGAGTGGCATAACCTATCAGGCAAGCGCCGGGAGTTCGGTCAGCGCGCCCTGTGCAGGACAGATCGACTTTGCCGGACCGTTCCGGTCATTCGGCAACATGATCATTCTCGATTGCGGGCATCATTTCCGTTTCGTGCTCTCAGGATTGGGAGGGCTTTCCGTCTCGACGGGGCAGACTATCAGCCGCCATGCTGCGCTCGGCACGATGGGCGGTGGCGGCGGGGCACTCTTCGTGCAGTTGCGCTCAGGAAGTAAAATCATCGATCCCGGCCCCTATCTCTGAGGGGCACCCTTACAGGACGCCAGAACCCCTCTTGGCGATTCTGCATTGTTTCGACAGACTGCGCTAATATCGTTATAGATTTCGGTTCTCAATGCGGTGGAGACCCTGGTGTTCAGGCTCCGCTGAAAGACAGACGCTAACAGGATCGGCACCGGGCCTCAGGCTCCGCACCGGATTCAAGGGATGAATTGCATGAAGCTCCGCACTGGTCTGCTGCTCGGAACGGCATTCCTGGCCGGAATCACCGCCAGTCCGGCGTTGGAAGCCGCCATGGCCCCGAGCCTCGGGCAGATGATCAGCAGCAAGGCCTTCGCCAAGGAAGTCGCGGCCGACCCCGACAACCACAGCGAAACCCTGCGCCTGCTCACCTTGTTCGGAACCGTGCTCGACCTTGTTCGCGCCGAATATGTCGAGCCTGTCAGCGACAAGGATCTGATCAACAACGCCCTCGATGGCATGGTGGGCGGTCTCGATCCCCACAGCTCCTACATGAACGAGAAGCAGTTCAAGGAGATGCAGATCCAGATCAGCGGCAAGTTCGGCGGTCTGGGCGTACAGGTCCAGCAGCAGAACGGCCATATCCGTGTGGTCTCGCCCATCGATGGCACCCCTGCCTCGCGCGCAGGGCTCAAGCCGGGCGATTACATCACCGAAGTCGATGGCAAGTCGCTTGAGGGTCTGACCCTCGATCAGGCCGTGACCAAGATGCGCGGCGATCCGGGCACCAAGATCACCCTGACCATCATTCGCGCGAAAGAGCCCAAGCCGCTCAAGGTCACCATGACCCGCGAGGTCGTGCATGTGCAGGTCGTGCGCTCGTCGCTTTATGGCAATATCGGCTATATCCGCATTTCCGAATTCGACGACGACACCGAGACCGCACTGCATGAGGCCTATGACAAGCTAAAGGCAAAGTCGGGCAACAAGCTGCAGGGTCTTGTGCTCGATCTGCGCCTGAACCCCGGCGGCAAACTGGATCAGGCCATTGCTGTGAGTGACGATTTCATCCCCGAAGGCGAGATTGTCTCGATCCGCGGGCGTCACGCCGAAAACAACCGTCGCTGGGATGCCAAAGGCACCGACATCACAGGCAAGCTGCCGATTGTCGTGCTGATCGATGGCGGATCGGCCTCGGCCTCCGAAATCGTGGCCGGTGCGCTTCAGGACCATCGCCGCGCCGTTCTGGTGGGCGAGAAATCCTTTGGCAAGGGCTCCGTGCAGTCGCTCATTCCCGTGCCGGGCCATGGTGCCGTGCGTCTGACAACGGCGCGTTACTACACGCCATCGGGCCGCTCCATTCAGGCTTTGGGCATCGCGCCCGATATCGTGGTCAAGGAAAGCAAGGACGACGATGGCTACGGCTATCGTGAAGCCGATCTGGCCCATATCATTACCAATACGGGCGGTAACAAGAACAAGGCCCCGACACGGACCGACCTGCCTTCCATCTCGGCAAGCATCCCCCACGCGCCTGCCGATAACTGGCCTCGTTTCGACCCGGCCAAGCCGGCGACGGACTTCCAGCTGCAGCAGGGTCTGCGTGTGGTCCGCGCCATGGCATCGCTGCCTGATGAAGCGCTTCCGCTGGGGCAACCGGCTGCTGACAAGGCTGCTGCAAAAACCGCCGATGCGAAGCCCCCGGAAAAGGCGACTGACGACAAGGCCGCCGGGGAAAAAGCGGCGGGCAAGGATCAGAAGCCCCCTGCTCCGGCTTCTTCTTCCACGCAGCACTGATCTTTCCTGGCACCGGCCCCTTTCGAGGGGCCGGTTTCATATCTTCCGCTTGACGCTTCAACTCCATCCGAGCCCTACGCCATGATCGATCCGGCCACGCTTCCCTATCGCCCCAATGTGGGCATCATGCTGTTCAACCGAGAGGGTGCCCTCTTCCTCGCCAGACGGACCGATCTGCGTGATGTCTGGCAATGCCCTCAGGGCGGGATTGACGAGAACGAATCTCCGGAAGAAGCGGCCCATCGTGAGTTGCGTGAGGAGACCGGGCTTCGTCACGCCACCCTTCTGGGCAGCTATCCCGGCTGGCTGCCCTATGATTTGCCCCCCCATCTGATCGGCAAGGCGCTTGGGGGACGATATCGCGGTCAGACACAACGCTGGTTTGCCATGCGCATGGCCGAGCCTGACAGCGCCATCAATCTGGCAGGAGATGGCACGGAACCTGCCGAATTCGATCGCTGGGAGTGGGTCCGCCCCCGGGACGTGACGACCTATAATCTTGGCTTCAAGCGTCCGCTTTACGAGCAGATCCTGCCCGCCCTAGCGGCTTTGGCGCCTCCAACGGTCTAGGAACCTTCAATAAAGCCCGGCGCGGACAATAAAGAGCCTGAGCGCCTCAAGCAGTCATCGGGGGAAACAGCTCCCTTGGCTCACACCCGCCCCCTCAGAGGAGACAAGTGCCTCAGGGGGCGTCGATGATCTCGAGCGTGGCGGCTTCCAGCACGACTTCAGGTGCGGCCTCAACCAGATCGAGCGACTGGTTGCGCACAAGGCGGGCATAGAGTCCGCCCTGCGCCTGCAACTCGGCATGGGTACCCATTTCGACGGCCGCGCCTTCGCTCATGACGATAATCAGGTCAGCACTCTTAACCGTCGACAGACGATGCGCCACAATGATGGTGGTACGGTCACGGCGCAGATCGGCCAATGTTGCCTGAACCTTGGCCTCGCTCTCTGAATCCAGTGCGCTTGTCGCCTCATCCAGCAGCAGCAGACGCGGATCACGCAGCAGCGCGCGCGCCAGCGCGACGCGCTGCCTTTGCCCACCCGAAAGACGCTGACCACCCGGACCAACCCGTGTATCGAGCCCCTGCGGCAGGGTGTCGGCAAAATCGACTGCCGCCGCAAGGGCAGCCGCCTCGACTTCTGCACGGCTGGCCGTGGGGCGACCGATGCGAATGTTCTCAAGCACGGACATGTCGAAAAGCGTGGTGTCCTGGCTGACATAGGCAATGGCGTCGCGCAACTCGGAGAGCTTCAAATCACGCAGATCCACCCCGTCGAGCAAAATCTGCCCAGCGCTGACATCGTGAAGTCTCGGAATGAGCGATAATGCCGTGGATTTACCGGCCCCTGACGGCCCGACCAGCGCCACGGTCCAGCCCGGTCGCACATCAAAGCTCAGGCCACGCAAACCTGTGCGGCCATCGGGATAGACAAACCCGGCCTGATCGAACACCAGGCGTCCATGTCCCGGCGGCAGGAGACGCGCATCCGTGCGTTCGGCCACGGCTGGCGGTTCGTCGATGACCGAAAAAACGCGCTCCAGCCCACCGAGACCTTCCTGCAGGGCCGCATTGAGCGACCCAAGGGCGCGCAAGGGGCGCGAAGCGGCAAAAAGAGCGGCAATGAAGGCCGTGAAATCGCCCAGCGTCGCGCCACCCATCGCGGCACGCCAGCCAGCGAAACCGAGCACCGCAGCGATAGCCGTGCCACCCAGCACCTCAAGCACAGGATCGACACGCGCCCGCCCGCGTGAAATCCGCCAGAAAGCGTTGTGCAGCAGGTCCAGCGATCCATCCACACGCCGTGCTTCGCTATCCTCCATGCGATACACGCGCACCTGACGGGCCAGCGCAAAGCTCTCATTGAGCAATGTCGCCGTCTCACCGATCTGCTCCTGCATACCCCCCGAGGCGCGACGGACACGCTTGCCAAGTTTCTGTATCGGCACCGCGGCCACCGGATAGAGCACGAGCGCGATCAGGCTCAGCTCCCAGTCGGTATAGATCATGGAGGCAACAAGCCCGACCACGGTCACGACATCTCCCAGTGCATTGACGGCGCGGATCATGGCCTCACGGATCGAGACCGCATCGGTGGTAAAGCGCGCAGCCCACTGCGCGGGTGCTTCCTTTTCGATACGGGCGATATCGGCTGTGAGGGCATGGGCGAACATGCGTGACTGCAAGCCCCGTATGACCACGAGAACGAGCCCCTGTACGGACAGGGTCTGGCCATACTGTGTGGCGGCCTTGAGCCCGGTTACGAGCACCACCAGAGCAGGCACCTGATAGAGAATACGCGGGTCATGCACCGCAAACATATCCACTGCGCGCTTGATGACGAGCGGATACAGGGCCGTCAGCCCGGCGGTCAGAACCGTAAGCACCACGACGGCAGCCAGCCGTCCGACATGATTACGGACTTCCTCACGCCAGATGCGAAAAATCATCTGGCGTCCCTGCACCCCCTGCGGGTCGATGCGTCGCAAAGGGGTCTGGGCTGCAGGCTGCGCTGTTTTCATTCCTGCGGTTTACCCCCCTGCGCCCTGTGACGAAAGAGGCAGGCGCGTTTTCAGTTCGGCAAGGCAGGCCATCCGGTCGGGCAGACAGCCCTGGCTGCGCCACCAGGCAGCCAGATGGGCAAGAGTCTCTCCTATGGCCGGCCCCGGTCGCACACCAGCGGCCATGACATCACGCCCGGCCAGCGGAAAAACCGGGCGCTCAAGCTGTGCGATCCTGTCTCTCAATGTGTTCCATGCCTTGGACGAGACATCGGCTATCCTCTCAGCCTGTGCAAACCAGCTGCGGTCGATCAATGTCTGCCGGTCATGGCAGGACAGCAGCATGCGAAGCGCGTGGTCGCCCAGTGAGGGGGCGAGGATCAACGGGTGCTGCGGTTCATACCCTTGCGCATCGAAACCATGCAGCAGGGGGGACGGGCTCATACGGGCAAGGCGCTGCGCCTGTTTGCCCGACAGCCGAAGCCGCTCAGCCAGATCCGGCGTATCAGCCAGAAGCCCAAGACGCAGGATGTCATCGGGCGGCACGTCGGCATCAAGTGCACGGGTCAGACGCGGCAAGTCTGCCGAAGGCAGGAGGCGAGGCAGGATACCGGTATCGGCCATCATATGCAGGCTGCGCATGAGATTGGGTCCTGTGAGAATACGCAGTATCTCGCTGGCCACACGCTCGGCGGAGAGCCCATCGATCAGGGCAGCATGGCTGGTGATTGCCCGTATCGCTTCCGCATCGGGTCGATCCTGCGGGCCGGTGCCCCCGAAACGCGCCTGAAAGCGAAAAAACCGCAGGATACGCAGCGCATCTTCCTCAATGCGGCGGGCGGCATCGCCCACAAAGCGCACATGATGCGCCGCAAGATCCTCAAGCCCGCCGAAATAATCATGAATGTCACCATGACGGTCACAGAAGAGCGCATTGATCGTGAAATCGCGTCGCGCTGCGTCCTCCTGCCAGTCTGTCGTCCAGGCAACCTCGGCATGACGTCCGTTCGTTTGCACGTCACGCCGCAATGTCGTGATTTCATAGGGCACAGGATCGATCAGCGCTGTGACGGTGCCATGAGCCAGCCCGGTCGGTATCGTCTTGATCCCCGCCGCTTCAAACAGGGCCTGAACCGTCTCGGGGGGCTCCGGGGTTGCCAGATCGAGATCATGCACCGCATCACGCCCGATGAGCAGATCGCGCACCGATCCACCAACGAGACGCGCTTGCGGCAAGATATGCCAGAGGCGATCGAGGCCCGAACGATCAGGCAGTTTGTCGAGAAGGCTCAGATGAGACACGGCTGTTGATCAGATTCCGGAACAGAAGAAAAAACGGCTGTCGTGCCCGCCGCCCCATGCCAAGCCCGATCAGGGCATGGGGGCCAGCGGGAAGAAGCGATCATGGCTCCATACGCCCATGCAGGGGCGACAGCCAACATGACCGGGCACAGCAAGTGCCACGAGTTCATAATAGACCGGGCGCGACAGCCGGGCGAGCACGGGCTGGTCGCCCTCGCCGCGACGGACCTGAACATAGGGTATGGCCGCGCAATCTTCCGATGGCGGATGGTCCCAATCGACAATCAGGGGATGGGCGGCCCCAACGCAAAGCAACTCATCCATATTGGTGCGCAGGCACAGATTTTGCTGACGACCACAGCCACCACGAAAATCGAGTTCCCGCACGATGAACGGGGCATCTTCCACCTGTATGATACCAGACTCAGTCGGCGTCCTAAGCCAGAACGGCCCTTGAGCGTCACGTGTCAGCATGGAGCCAAACAGACACAGCATTTCCTGGCGGCGTATGGGCGAGCCCCGATGCAGCCACGTCCCGTCGAGTCGGATGACAAAAGGCAGGGCACGGGGTGTCTGCTCGCCCCCTGTCATTTCCAGCGGGGCAAGCCCGATATCGGACGCGCCCGGATCTGCGATCCCTTCCGCTCGCATCGCGCCGGCACGATCCACGCCGGAAGAAACTGAACCAGCGGATGACCGGCCCTCGCAACCAGCACGGGTCGGGAACCCGGCTTCATGAGTCGCAGAATGCTCTGCGCCGTCTGTCGCCTGTTTAACCACGCCGTCCTTCAAGGTTCTCTCCGCTCACGGTCCAAAAAATCTGGTCTCCTGCTGCAAGTTGGGTCGTCTTATGGCTTGATGAAACCCCCGGAACTGTCAGATTGGCAAATATGAGCCAGAACGATCTCTCTTCCTTCCCCGCCGGATACCGCCCGGATGAAAACCCGGCTGATCTCGCTTATGTCGAGCAACTGACCGCCCAGCTGGGTGCCGTCAGGCAGGCCATAGGCCAGGTTGTTCTGGGTCAGCGCGATGTCATCGACCGTCTGCTGGTCACGATCCTCTCCGGGGGTCACGCGCTTTTGATCGGCGCACCGGGCCTCGGCAAGACGCTTCTTGTCAGTACCGCAGCCCGCGTTCTGGGCCTCGATACACGCCGCGTGCAGTTCACGCCGGATCTGATGCCATCGGACATCACGGGCAGTGATATTCTCGACGAGGACGAAAACGGCCGTCGTTTCTTCCGCTTCGTCCGCGGGCCGATCTTCACGCAGCTTCTCCTGGCCGATGAAATCAACCGTGCCAGCCCGCGGACGCAATCCGCCCTGCTTCAGGCCATGCAGGAATATGAAGTGGCCCAGGCAGGCACAAATCACCCTCTGCCTCGCCCTTTCCACGTTCTCGCAACACAGAACCCCATCGAGCAGGAAGGCACCTACCCCCTGCCTGAGGCCCAGCTCGACCGCTTCATGCTGCGTATTGCACTCACCTTCCCTGAGCGCGATGCCGAGCGCGACATGCTGCTCCAGACGACTGGTGCCGTAACAGCGAGCGCCCCGACCCTTCTCACCCCGGCCGATCTGATCGAGGCGCAATCCCTGGTACGACGTCTGCCGGTAGGGGAAAAAGTCCTCGAAGCCATCCTGACCCTCGTGCGTGGTCTGCGCCCCGAAGCGGCCTACAAGCCCGAAATTGGCCCATTGATACTCTACGGGCCGGGCCCGCGCGCGGCGCAGGCGCTCATGCTTGCCTGCCGTGCCCAGGCGCTTCTCGATGGGCGTCTGGCACCCAGCCTCGATGATGTGGCGGAACTGGCAGAGCCGGTTCTTGCTCATCGTATGGCGCTGAGCTTCCCCGCGCGCGCTGCGGGACAGAAGGTGGAAGCGCTGATTGCCTCGGCTGTCGAGGCGCTTCTCTGATCGTGAGCGGTTTTTTCGGCAAATGGCGGCGTAGCGAGGCAAAGCCATCTCCCGCTGCGCAGGCCGGGTCATACCCGGAGGCGGAAGCCCTCCTCCCGTCCCTGGTCATCGAGGCAGAGCGCATCGGGCGTCAGTTGCGTGCTGGCGTGCATCACCAGCACCGCGCTGGCGCAGGGGAGGATTTCTGGCAATACCGCCCGGCCCATGACCATGAACCGGCGCATCGTATCGACTGGCGTCAGTCCGCCCGCAGCGATCAGCTCTGGGTCCGTGAGCGTGAGGCCGAAGGAGCGCAGATCCTCTCCCTCTGGTGTGACCCATCGCCCTCGATGAACTGGCGCTCACGCCCCGAATTGCCGCTCAAGACCACGCAGGCCCAGCTTGCCACTCTGGCGCTGGCCTCCGCCGCGCTGCATGGTGGCGAGCGCGTGACGCTGCTCAATGGACCAGAGCAGGGACGCTCCGTCAGCGGGCCTCACTCCCTTTCCCGCCTCGGGCAGAATCTGGCGTTTGCCGCCTCGACGCCCCTGCCCCAGCTCGACACGCTGCGCGCCTACGGGCAGCTCGTTCTGGTCAGTGATTTCCTGATGCCCCCCGAGACGCTGGACCGGATCCTGCGCGATATTGCAGCCCGACCAGCCCGTACGGAGCTTCTCTGCATCCTCGACCCCGCCGAGCGAAGCCTGCCTTACGCAGGCCGTATCAGCTTTGACAGCCTTGAGGATGAGGGACAGCTTGTTCTGCCAGCGGTCCAAACTCTGGCGGAGCCCTATGAACGTGCCATGCAGGCCCATCTCGATCAGCTGGCGACCCTGGCCGAGGCGCATCGCGCCGGCTTTACCCTTCATCATACGGACCAGCCACTCATGCCCGCCCTTCTGGGCCTGCATGCAAGGTTGAGCGGGGGCCATACGAGCGGGGGAAGCCTGCGTCCATGATCTTCCTGACCCCCCTTGCCCTGGCGGGACTGATCGCTCTGCCCCTGCTTTACTGGCTGGTGAAGGCGACCCCACCGCCGCCGAAGGATCTGGCTTATCCCTCGCTCCAGATCCTGCGCCGCCTGCAAGCCAGAAACACCGATACGGCGCGTTCACCGCTCTGGTTGCTCCTGCTGCGCCTGCTCGCTGTTGCCCTGCTAATCCTCGGTCTGGCGCAGCCCGTCTGGCTGGGGCGCGAAATCAGCGCAGGCGGCGGGCATGATCTGGTTCTGGTGCTCGATAATGGCTGGGCCGCCGTGCCGCACTGGCAGGAGCGCGTCCGCGCAGCGCGCAGTCTGGCCGAGCGCAGCTTTCGCGC
>JAAAKD020070995.1:0-15017 GCA_010014825.2 Danaus melanippus
TAAGCTATCTGAATCTGGACGGACCAATTCTAAAACTAAGACAGTCATGATAATTGCGATGACAGCATCCGTAAATGCTTCTAAACGTGTTTTACTCATTTTCAACTCCTAAATTATAAAATACGACTTCAGTTTTTAAATTACAAACTTCTCCTTTCAGTACTATGATTGATATCTCATTATAACATATTGAGTTTAATTCATAAAAGAACTTTAACAGAAGTTCTTAATGGTAAAAAATCTAATTTTACTTCATAATATCTCATTTGGAGATAAAAAGCCCCAATAAATTGAGGCTTCAAATTTATAATAAAAACGCCCTTATCTTATATAGGACAAGGCGTTTTTATCTATGGCTCTCTGACTTGGAAGTTGGCACATAATTTATAAATGTATATTAGCCCTTTTTAAAAGGTTTGTCAGTAACATTTGCTAACAAATCAAAGAAATTTATCTAAAACTAGCTTTTTAAAATTTATTTTTTTATCTTTTGATTTCTAAGAATTTGAATCAGCATTTCACATAACATACAGATTATTCCCGCACAGGCACCAACAATACCTATGAACAAGAAAAAATAATTTTGATTATAATGCCCATAAATTGAAAAAAATAAACAGACCAAAATGATTAAGAACCAACTTTTATTTACTTTCACATATACTCCAATATTTTTAATAGTGTAACTACAATTTAATTTTAACATTTATTATTTTTGATATATACACATTTGTGGTTGTATTTTTACACTAATTATGATTTTGTTATCTAAAAGATAAAAAGCCCTGATAAAAATCAAGACTATTTCTTAATAATATTCGATTTATTTGCTCAATAAACGTTTAGCTTGAGCTAAGGCTTCTTTAGTTAAATCTTCACCAGCAAGCATTTTCGCAATTTCATTTACTCTTTCTTCAAAGTTTAATTTTCTAACTGTTGAAGTAGTAATATCATCGGTTGAAGCTTTTTCAATATAAAATTGTCTATCGGCAATTGCCACAACTTGTGGAAGATGAGAAATTGCAAGAACTTGCCCGTTTCTAGCAATTTTATATATTTTATTAGCAATCGCTTGAGCAACACGGCCAGAAACACCTGTATCAACCTCATCAAAAACAATAGCTGTCTTATTTTCACGTCTTGAAAAGCTTGATTTTATGGCGAGCATTAAACGTGAAAGTTCACCGCCCGAAGCTGTTTTTGCCAGCGTTTTAAATCCTTCTCCCGGATTTGTTTGAATAAAGAATTCAACGTGTTCATTACCATTTGCCGAGAATTTTGCCCCTTCAAAACTAACTTTGAAATCAGCTTTTTCCATATATAACTCAGAAAGTTCATGTTTAATATCATTTTCAACTTCTTTGGCAATTTTATGACGTGCTTCATTGAGCTCACGACTTGCCTCAATAAGTTCTACTTGGGCTACTTTTACCAAATTTTCCAGATTTTCTGAGTCATTTTCTGAACCCGTCAATTCTGAGAGTTCAAGTTGGACTTTTTCTAAATAGTTCATCACATCGGACAGTTCTGGACCATATTTTTTCTTCAAAGTGGTCAAGGTCATAATCCGGTCTTCAATTTGTAAAAGTTCAGCTGGATTAAATTCTAAATCACTCATGATTCTTTGAATCTGATTAGCAACTTCTTCTAATACATAATAACTTTCAGCTGTCTTGTCAGCAAGTTCTTGATAGTCGTTATCAAAGTTACTAATTTTATCCAATTCTGTCATTGTCGTTCGGATATTATTAAGACTTGAATAATCATTATCTTCATCATCAAGCGCTAAATAAGCACTACTAAGCGAATCAGCAATGTTTTTAATATTATTTAACTTTTCTCGGCGATTAACCAATTGTTCATCTTCTTCAAGATTAATTTCCGCGGTCTCAATTTCTTCAGCTTGAAATTGAAGAATTTCAATTCTTTGAGCAAATTCTTGCTCATTTTTTTGACGTAAATTAAGCTGTTGACGCAAATTTTTGAAGTTTTCAAATTTAAGTTTGTAATCATTTTTTATCACATCAAAGGCTTCGTCACCAAATTCATCAAGTAAACGAAGATGACTTTTCGGATTCATCAATTCTTGACTATCGTGTTGACCATGAATATCAACTAATAATTCACCCACTTGTCTTAACGTAGCTAAATTGACCATTTGACCATTGATTCGACAAACGGAGCGACCATTGGCAAAAATCTCACGTCTTAAAATAATTTCAGAATCTACTTCTTCAAAGCCAAGCTCTAATAATACCGCCTTCAATTCTGGAGTCTTGTCAAAGAAAAAGAGGCCTTCTATTTCAGCTTTAGTGGCACCATGACGCACGAAATCACTTGAAGCACGACCGCCTAACAACAAAGACATTGCATCAATAATTATTGATTTTCCTGCGCCAGTTTCCCCAGTCAAGATAGTCATTCCACTTTCAAATGAAAGATGAATTTCTTCAATGATTGCAAAATTTTTGATTGAAATCTCTTGTAACATCAAATTTCCTTTCTCAAAAATAAATAATAAGGCTATCCATAAGTCAATAACCTTATCTCCCCTTGATTAGGGTCTGATCTTTTATCATTTTACTGCCAGCTTATCAATTATTTTAACATAGTCCTCAGATTATTATAGGACACTTGTCAGTAACTTGTAAAGGTTTTGGGCTTCTGCTTCCATTTCAAAAATCACAAAAACACTATTATCATCTATAATGATTGAAAAGATGTCATCACCATATTCTTCCAAGAGATAATTTTTAACTAGACTTGTAGTCCCAGGATTAGCTAGAATCCATAACATATTATCTTTAATCTTTGCTCCTGTAATAGCATCAAAAGCTAGTGCTTTATGTAAGCTTGATTGCAAAACTTCTTTATTTTTGGGCAAATCATAACGATACCCACCAGATTCAGCTGGCACCTTAATTAGGGCAAGTGATTTAATGTCGCGTGAAACGGTCGCCTGAGTAACATCAATTCCATGTCTTAAAAGGGTGTTCACAAGTTCTTCTTGTGTTTTAATTTCGTTTTCACGGATAAATTGAGCAATAAAGTTTAATCGGTCTTCTCTTTTCATAGTTCTTCACTTTCTTTTTGTAAAACTGATTCAATATTAACCTGCTGAGCAATTTCTGCTTTTCCATCTTTAAGTAAATGGACAAGAAATTCAACGTTTCCAGCCCCACCCTTGATTGGCGAAAAGGTCAAACCTTTTACTGAAAAACCAAGTTGAGTGGCTGTTTTTAAAACTTTTTCAATAGTCATTTGGTGAACTTTAGGGTCACGAATAATTCCATTTTTTCCGACTTGTTCACGTCCCGCTTCAAACTGCGGTTTAATAAGAGCTGCTACTTCGCCATTTTCTTCCAAAATTTCATAAAGTGGCGGTAGAATTAAATCTAAAGAAATAAAACTAACATCTATACTAGTAAATGACGGTCTTCCTTGTTCAAAGTCAGCTAAAACAGCATTTCGGAAATTAAATTGTTCCATAACGACAACGCGTTCATCTGAGCGAATTTTCCAAGCCAATTGATTGGTTCCAACATCTAAAGCATAGACTAATTTGGCACCATTTTGAAGCATTACATCAGTAAAACCACCAGTTGAAGAACCAATATCAAGACAAGTTTTTCCATTAATTTCTAAATGGAATTCTTTAAGAGCCTTTTCTAATTTTAACCCTCCTCGACTAACATATCTTAACTTTTCACCTTTAAGACGAAGTTCTGTTCCATCATCAATTTTCTGACCAGGTTTATCGTAACGCTCTCCTGATTTACTATCAACAACTAGACCAGCCATTACTCCTCTTTTGGCCTGCTCTCGTGTTTCAAACAAACCTTGATTCGTGGCAAGTACGTCAATTCTTTCTTTCATTTGTATCTTTCTTTATTATACGTGTTTTTTCTAAAAATGTAATCAATAATCATCAATTTTTATATAAAAATTGATTCAGTCCCTTAAATTTAATCTCATCACATCTATTTTTTGCTTTTTACTTCCAAAACCTAGTTCTGTTTCTTTAAATTTTATGTAACCTAATGATTTCCAAAATTTTAAAGCAGCAATATTGACTTCTAATACGCCTATTCTCAAACTATTACCACCTAAATTACGCACTTTTTCGACCAAAATTTCATGAACTGCTTTACCTAAGCCCTGATGCCGAACTTCTGGAACAAACTCAAGCAAACCTAGCATAAATTCATCTTTTGTTGGAAAGTCTTTCAATAAATCCACAAGGCCAATCAAAACACTCTTATCGTTAAAAATGCCATAGACAAACTTGTTGGATTTTTTTTCAGGAGGTAAATCATTCAAAAGGCTCTCACATTCAAGTTGAGGATTTGACTCTCCGCTCTCAAGAATAGCATAATCACTGGCTTCTTCAAAAAAATTCTCAATGATACTTTTATCATTCTCTGTGAGGATTCTAAGTTCAAAATACATTTATTTCACTTCCAATTGCTCAATAATTTTAAAAATTTCAGAGCTGTCAGTAACTGATAAGTCTGTCAGTAATTTTTTAACTTCTGACAAATTTCCTGTCAGTGATTTTTTTGCTCCCTCAAGTCCTAAATGAGCAACGTAAGTTGATTTTTCCTCCAAAACGTCCTTACCTGGTGTTTTACCAAGCTCAGCAAAAGTTGCTGTGACATCTAAAATATCATCTCGAATTTGAAAAGCCAATCCCAAAATTTGCCCCACTTGATGAAGTTTTTCAACTTCATCAGTTGATTTTTGAGCAATAATTCCAGCAGCTACAAAAGGAAAAGTTAAAAGTCGCCCAGTTTTCAAGCGATGAATCTGCTCAATTTCAGCCAATATCAACTCTTTTCCTTCACCAGCCATATCCAAGATTTGACCCGCAACCATTCCATAAGAACCTGAAGCAAAGGACAATTCACGCGTCAACGCTACTATTATTTCTGCGGATAAATCAGCAGTTGAAAGGATAAAGAAAGGGTCAAAAAATAAAGTATCACCAGCTAAAATTGCAGTTGCCTCGTCAAATTTCTTGTGATTAGTTAACTGCCCTCGACGATAATCATCATTATCCATTGCTGGTAAGTCATCATGGATTAAAGAACCCGTATGAATCATCTCAAGTGCGGCTGCCACATGATAATGAGCCTTACTCAATTCTAAATCAAAAGCCTCTAATAGGTTTAAAAAAAGGAGGGGGCGAATTCGTTTACCGCCTGCCAATAAAGAATATTTTGCTGATTCGGCTAAGCCAGTTGGAAATTCAGCGCTTTCATAAAATTCAGTTAAAAAGTCTTCTAACTTTAGTATCTTCGTATCCATTACCCTAATTATACCAAAATTCACGGCTAAAAACCGTGATGATTTGAGGAAATTTTTTTATTTTTTAAATCCATTCCATTTTTATAATTGAGCCTTTTGCTCACTCATTGCTAATACTCTTGTAATATTTTCACTCGTTCGCTCAATGTTCTTTGCGCCGTCAGCCAAGGCATCTGACAAAGATTGTGCTTGACTCAAAATACCAAAAATTGCGGTCATTCCTTCCTCATAAAGAACCTCTGCTCCATCCCCGATATATCCTGCCAAAGCAAAGCAAGGTTTCTTGTATTTTTTAGCAATTCTACAGACGCCATAAGGTGCTTTACCAAATTTTGTCTGATAATCCATTCCACCTTCACCTGTAAATACATAATCAGCTTCTTTAATTTTATCTTCTAAATATATCGTTTGTGCAACAAGCTCAATTCCTAATTGCATTTTAGCATTGGTAAAAGCAAGCAAACCTGCCCCCAAACCACCTGCTGCCCCAGCTCCCGGTTTATTATTAACATCTTTTCCCAAATCATTATGAACAATTTCTGCATAATGCTTCAAGTTTTCATCCAATATTTTGACCACTTCCTCAGTTGCTCCCTTTTGTGGTCCGAAAACATAAGAAGCACCATTATTTCCGGTTAAAGGATTGGTGACGTCAGTAGCAATTAATATTTCAATTCCTTCTACTCTTGGGTCAAAATCACTCATATCAATTGTTCTGACTTCTTTAAGAAAACCTCCACCAAGCGGAATTTCTTCTTGGTCTTTATTTAAAAACTTAGCTCCCAAAGCACGAGCCATTCCAGATCCCCCATCATTAGTTGCACTTCCACCAATGCCAATGATGATTTTATCTACTCCTTCATCTATTGCAGCCTTAATTAATTGTCCTGTTCCATAGGTTGATGTAATCAATGGATTTCTATCTTCCAGAGCAACCAATTCCAAACCATTTGCCTTTGCCATCTCAATGACCGCCATATTTGAGTTTTCCAGAATACCAAAGTAGGCCTCTACATTTGTATTTGCAAATGAACCATGTACTTTTTTATATACCCGTCGTCCATCCGTTGCATCAATCAAAGCATCTGTTGTTCCCTCACCACCATCAGCCATTGGCATAGAAATTATTTCAGCCTTAGGAAAAACTTTTTTAATTCCTTTTTCCATCGCTTGACAAACTTCCAGCGCACTCAAACTTTCTTTGAAAGAATCTGGCGCTAATACAAATTTTTTCTTCATTTAATCCACTCTTTCTATAAAAGACTTGACCACAACTCTATCTACTATTAGTATATAATAAATAAGATTGATATTAGAATAATAGGCTTTTTTGTCAGTAAAATTTTGTTTAAAATAAAAAAACCTTGAAAAAATCAAAGTTCTTTTATTTTAGTAGTCTTTCTGCTCTGGAGAGAAATCACTCTCCTGATCATTTTTTCCAACTATTTTTACTAATGTTTCTTCCGCTTCATTGAGTGTTTTTTTCAAAGTTTCTGAAATTTTCATTCCTTTTTGAAATTCAGCAATAGCATCTTCCAAGGCTACATCACCAGATTCCAACTTACGAACAATATTTTCTAACTCTGCCAAATTATCTTCAAATTTGACATCTTCTTTTTTTGTTACCATTATTTTACCTCCACTATTACTTTTCCATCAGTCAATTCAACACCTAAAGTCTGACCTTTTTTCACATCACTTACGGATTTAATAATCTTTCCCTTTTCGTCAGTAACAAGGGAGAAACCACGCGCTTTTATTTTTGAGATATCTAATAAAAGTAATGACTGATAAAGTTGCTCCGTCTTATTCTTCTTAGCTTCAACTATCTTTCCGTAAGTCGGAATTAATTTCCCAGCTGACAATTCATAACGGTGTTTCATATTTGCAACTTTATTTTCCGTCAGCACTGACAAACGTTCACACAGACGGTCAAGTTTTTGTAAGTGTCCATCGTACAAGCGTTCTGGCTGTCTAAAAACTACTGACTGGCTTAATTTATCTATTCGTTCACGTCTTATTTTAATTAAATGTGTTAAGCGGTTAAAAAGTCGTTTTTCCTGCTCATTCGCCCAATTTATTAAATCAACCTTCGTATTTGGTGTTGCTAATTCGGCTGCTGCTGTTGGAGTCGCTGCACGACTATCAGCAACAAAATCGGATAAAGTCACATCTGTTTCATGTCCAACTGATGAAATAATTGGAATACGTGATTCAAAAATTGCTCGAACCACAATTTCTTCATTAAATCCCCATAAATCTTCAATAGAACCGCCACCACGACCAATAATCATGACATCAAAATCACCACGTTCATTAGCTCGACGAATATTTTCAGCAATTTCTTCAGCCGAACCTTGACCTTGAACTTTTGTCGGATAAAGAACGATTTGACTCATCGGAAAACGACGTTGAACCGTCGTAATAATATCTCGAATAACCGCTCCTGACGGACTAGTTACCACAGCTATTTTCTTAGAAAATTGTGGCAAAGTTTGCTTCCACTTTTGTTCAAATAGCCCCTCAGCAGTTAATTTTTTCTTCAACTGTTCAAACTTAACTGCAAGAGCTCCAATGCCATCTGGAACTAAACTTTCAATATTTATAGAATAAGAACCAGAGGGTGGATAAATACTGATTCGACCGACAGCCAAAACTTTCATCCCCTCTTCTAATTCAAAGTCTAATTTGCGAAATTGTCCCGCCCACATCGTAGCTTGAATCACAGCGCCTTCATCTTTAAGTGCGAAATATTGATGATTTGGTCTTCTTCTAAAATTTGAAATTTCCCCTGTCAAATAAACCCGTTCAAGATAAGGATCACGGTCAAATTTCGCTTTTAAATATTTTGTTAAGGTTGATACTGATAAATATTCTGTCATTCCCTCACTCTTTAGTTCTTAATTAAACATTTTACTAATCATTCTGTTAGTAAAATTTCTACTGCTAAAATCGAAAAAAAGTAAAAAGTTTATTCTGAAAAAATTTCTAACTTAAAAATAAGTTCTTAGAAATTGCTATAAACTTAGTTACTCTTTTATAAATTAACTATTTATTTTCATTCATTTTTCTACTTGCTGCACGAACTGTCTGTTCCATGAGCATTGTAATCGTCATCGGACCAACTCCACCAGGAACAGGGGTAATCAAACTTGCAACATCTTTTACTTCATCAAAATCAACATCACCATGAAGTTTTCCATTTTCATCACGGTTCATCCCAACATCAATTACAACAGCACCTTCTTTGACATCCTCAGCTTTAATCATCCGGTCACGGCCAATAGCAACCACCAAAACATCAGCGTCCTTAGTCAATTCGCGCAAGTTTTCTGTTTTTGAATGAGCAATTGTCACAGTAGCATCAGCCATCATTAATAATTGCGCCATTGGTTTGCCGACGATATTTGACCGACCAATCACAACTGCACGTTTACCAGAAAGTTCCACGTTATATTCACGGAACATTTCCATAATGCCGGCTGGAGTTGAAGGAATCATCAAAGGATTTCCAGACCACAAACGCCCCATATTCATTGGGTGAAAACCATCCACATCTTTTTCTGGATCAATCGCTAGTAAAACTTTTTCTTCAGAAATATGTTCTGGCAATGGCAATTGTACCAAAATACCATGCCATTGTTCCGACTGATTATACTGTTCAATTAAATCTAACAGTTCTTGTTCTGACACTGTTTCTGGTAGACGAACCACACTAGAATTTAAACCAATTGCTGTGGTTTGTCGTACTTTATTTCGGACATAAATTTGACTCGCAGGATCTTCGCCCACAAGAATAACGGCAAGACCTGGAACGTTATCCGCTTTTTTTAATTTATCGACTTTAACTTTCAATTCAGCTTGCATTTTAGCAGCAAGAGCTTTTCCATCTATCAAGTTCATAGAACTATTATATCATAAGCTAACATTCAACTTCTAATCATCAAAATTATTTTTCCTCTCTTTATTTTAAATTGTTCGTAAATTTTATTAAAGAAAAATTAAAAAGAAACTTCTTTCCAAAGAAAAGAAGTCCTTAATCAAAATACACTACTCAAAACCTTTTTATATTTAACTTTTCCAATAGTTAACGTTGCCACTAAGCCTAATCCCAATTCTGCTAATACTAAACTTAAATCGTCATCAGCACCTGTTTTGGGGAGCTCTTCTTTCGTTACAGTTGGTACAAGTTTAAAGCTCGTTGCGCTTAATGAACTTGGACTACTTGATACATTGGAAATTAAAGTCGAAACTTTTGCTCCATTCGAAAGTATATTGGAGTCACTCAAGTTATTTAATTTAATTTCTGAAGTATACGAACTATTCGAAGTTAGACTTGAGCCATTTTTATCATTAGATTGTAAATTTGGATTAGTCAACATACTTGAAGATGTTGTTGAACCACTTGACTCAGATGAAGTCAAACTTGCACTACTTGGTTCATTTGAACTCAGACTCGAATGACTTGAATTTTCATAAGATGGACTTGTAGTACTAGTTTGACCAGTGTTTGAATTTGAAGCACTTGTCCCACCAGAACTTGTGATACTACCTTCGCTTGAACTTAAGCTTGAAGCACTTGACCCCCCTGAGTTTGAACTTGAACTATTTACTCCAGCAGAACTCGATTGACTTGAGTCTATCGAAGAGGAACTGACAGTACTACTTTCGCTTGAATTTAAGCTTGAAACACTTGAACCCTCTGAGTTTGAACTTGAGCTATTTACTCCAGCAAAACTTGTTTGACTTGAGTCTATCGAAGAGGAACTGACAGTACTACTTTCACTGGAATTTGAACTTGAAGCACTCGAATCTTCTGAGCTTGAACTTGAACTATTTACTCCAGCAGAACTCGATTGACTTGAAGAAATAGAAGTCGAACTTGAAGTGCTTGCTTCATTAGAATTAGAACTAGTGTTGCTTGATACATTTGAAGATGAAGTTGAACTACTCGTTGCACTTGATGAAGAACTAGCACTACTGGTTGATTGGCTACTGTCAGCACTAGAATTTGGATTAACTGTTGAAGCACCAACACTTGGAGTTAAAGAATTAATAATTGTCGTTACTCCATTAAGTGCATTATTAACGAAATTATTAATAATATTTTGTATTTGACTAATAGTACTCGAAAGGCCATTTTCGATAGCTCCAAGATCTGGTAAATTATTTACAATCCCCGTTGCACTTTCAACAATATTGTTGATAGCATTTTGTAATTGATTGAGCACTTGATTAAGAATATCCGAAGCACTGGCAGGAAGATTACCAAGTGAGTTTAGACTATTTTGTACCGTGTTTCCAATAGTGGATAAGGCTGTTGAACCAAGACTTGTAAGATTAGCCAAACTATTATTTACTTGGTCAAGAAGGCTCGAAACTCCCGTTAAATTAGCAACTTCTCCCAAAGATGCTCCAGTAAGATTATTTAATATTGGGCTTAAAATATTATTAATTGTAGCACCTACAAGAGGAATATTACTAATAGTTGGAGATAATTCACTCCAAGCAATTTGACCTACTCGATTAATCGTTGAATTAACAACTAAACCAGCCAAGTAGTTGATAAGATCATTTCCTTGAAGGGATACAAGTGTGTCTAAATCAAAATTAACACCACCCAAGGCATTGGAAGTTGTCGTATTAAGTTGATTAACAATCCCACTTGTTACAGTACTTATTGTACTAAGTACTGGGCTTAACACTAGATTTGCCCCTGGAATACTTGAAAGTCCTGGAATCGTTGGATTTTCAAGAAAAGTAAGCATTGCAGCAGGGCTCATTGATGGGATAGCATTAAATGCCGCCACAATCTGCCCACCAACTAATGGAATTTGGATAACATCTAAACCTGCTGATTTCATTCCATTTAATAGAAAAGCCCCAGGATTAGCAGCTGCTTCTTGAAGGTTTCCTACTACATCAACAATTTGTCCAATTGTACTTAAAGTACCGGAAGCTGTACTCATTCCTGGAATGTTAAGTTCAGCAAGTGTGTTTAAAATATTTGTTAAACCACTAATTCCTACTGTAGAAATTGCTTGATTTACAATATCTCCGAGTGTTGTATTAAGAATGACTGAATTACTTGTTTTAGCAGGTGCAGCTGCAGCTAGCACCTGAGTAAGCATTGGCACCATAGATGAATTAGTCGCTAGAATAGCTGTAAAAGAAGCGACAGCAGCACTTGAAGCATTAGCCATACTATTTTCCGCAATATTCATTTCCAAACTTTGAGAAGTTGATACAATACCACTAGCAATTGCTGAACTTTCACTTAAAACTACTGATGAACTTGTTGAACTTTGAGAGCTCACTGCCGAATCGACGCTTTCTGCATCATTAAAAGAACTTAAAATAGAATTGCTATCATTTGATGAACTTGAATCTGCGAGCGATACGATACTGTTCGTAGGACTTTGAATAACTGCTGTACTTGTCGTATTTTGGCTTTCATTAATTGAGTTGCTACTATCTGACACATTTGAAGTTATTCCCTCAGTATCAGTTCCTACTGTGTTAACCAGTGAATTATTAGAACTTTGGTCACTAGCCTGTTCATAAGCAACTTGATTTTGACTAGCAGCTGCATCACTATTTGTCGATAAAGCTAGTGCCGAATAACTGATTACCTCAGTAATACCACTAATTTGCTAATTACTATCAACTGCTGTGTCTGCTTTGACATTTTGATCAGTAATCCTTCCGGAAACAATAATTAAAGCTAATGCTGAAGTAGCGAATAACCAACTTTTCCCTGATTTCCAAGTTCGAAAATGAGATTTGGAAGTAACAGTAGTCACTACTGGTCGTATTTTTTTCATTTGTTCTCTCCTTGCCGATCCTTTTTTATAGAGTATCGGTATGAATATATATCATAATATCATATTCAAATCACAAAAGAAACCCTTTAGTTATGATTTTGTAACATTCATAGAATACAGCTTTTTTCCTTGACTTCGACAGTTTACAATTGTAAACTGTATATAGATAACTCAAAGCATTCATTTAGGAGGAAAATATGTCAAATAAAACTCATTTGTCTAATCACGATGAAATGATGAATATAGAGCACGAAAACCATGAGATGCACAATATGGATAATATGCATGATATGGATATGATGAATCATGGAGGACACATGTTGCATATGGGTGATATGAGTAAAAAGCTCAAAGTTGCTATCATTCTAATGATTCCGCTTCTACTCATTTCACCAATCGCTGGCTTTACTATCCTTAAATTTCCCGGTAGTGAAATTTTGCAGCTCGTCCTTGGTACAATTATCTTCTTTTACTCTGGGACTCCTTTTTTTAGCGGAGCAAAAGGTGAATTAAAAAGCCGTAAGCCAGCCATGATGATGCTGATCACAATGGGAATTACCGTTGCTTATGCTTATTCTGTTTACGCCACAATCATGAGTCTTAATGGACATATGGGTATGAACTTTTGGTTTGAACTGGCAACTTTAATTGTCATTATGTTGATTGGTCACCTCATTGAGATGAAAGCAATCATGGGTGCTGGCGATGCATTGAAAGATTTAGCAAGCCTTGTACCCAAAAAAGCTCATTTAAAAAGTGGTAAGGATGTGGAGCTTTCAGAACTAAAAGTTGGCGATTTACTTTTAGTGAAAGAAAATGAAAAAATTCCTGAAGATGGCCTTATATTAAGTGATGCGCTCGTTGATGAATCAATGATTACTGGTGAAAGCCGAGCAGTCAATAAAAAAACAAATGACCATGTTTATGGTGGCTCCCTCAATCAAAACCAACCATTTGAGATGAAAGTCACAACCCTTGGAAAAGATTCATTTCTCAATCAAGTGGCCGAATTAGTCAAGAAAGCCCAAGCTCAAAAATCTAATTTGGAAAATATGGCAGACGGAGTGGCTGGTTACCTCTTCTATGCTGCACTTATTGTTGGTATCTTTTCATTAGTTTTTTGGACAATTAGTTCTAACTTTAGTTTTGCTCTACTTCTTGCGGTTTCTGTTTTTGTAATTGCCTGTCCACACGCTTTAGGTCTAGCGGTTCCACTTGTTGTTTCTCGCCTAACCAGTATTTCTGCTAAAAATGGTTTATTAATTCAAAACAGAACTTCTCTAGAAAAAATAAATACAATTAAATATGCCTTAATGGATAAAACGGGAACATTAACTGACGGTAAGTTTATTGTTCGTAATGTTATTGATTTTACTGATGAAACAAACATTCTCCAAATCATGGCAGCACTTGAAGGAAGTTCCACTCACCCGATTGCTCAATCAATCGTTGCGGCCGCTAAACCTCTTGAAAATTTAAAAGTTGAAGCGGTTGAAAATATTCCAGGAGTTGGAATTAAAGGGCAAGTTAATCAAAACTTTTATCAAATTGTTAACTATAAATATCTTCGTGAAAATCAACTTTCTTATGATGAACAAAAGATTGCTCAATATTTAGATTTAGGTTTAACTGTATCTTTCCTAATCAATGAACAACAAGATGTTTTAGGATTTATTGCCTTAGGAGATTCTCCTAAATCAGACGCGAAAGCCTTTATTAATGGTTTATTAGCCCAAGGAATTACCCCTGTTATGCTCATGGGTGATAATAAAGAAACTGCTCAAAAAATTGCTAGTGCACTAAATATTCCCGAATTTAGAGCGGAATTAAAACCTGAAGATAAAGCAGAAATTGTGAAAGAGTACCAAAAGAAAGCTGGCGTGCTTTTCATTGGTGATGGTGTCAATGATTCCCCAGCTCTTGCAACTGCTACGATTGGTTTTGCGATTGGAGCAGGAACTTCGGTTGCTATCAGTACCGCTGATGTCGTCCTAGTTAACTCCAATCCAAGTGACGTCTTGGATATGATTAATATCTCCAAACGCATGCTTAGAAAAATGAAACAAAACCTCTGGTTTGGAGCAGGCTATAACATTATTGCTATTCCTGTTGCAGCGGGTATTCTTTATCCATTTACAGGGATTTATATTGACCCTCTCATTGCAGCAGTCCTGATGTCAATCTCAACCGTGATTGTCTCAATCAACGCGATGGGATTGAGGTATATTAAAAATAGAAGAGCACATGCTCTTCTATTTTTTTCATACTAATTATGAAACTTTTATCACTTAAATATACTTAAAGATTAAGCATGATATCACACAAATACTAATGATTGTAATGATATTTTTAAATGATTTTAGAATCTTTCGTTCATAATCATTTAATTGACTCCCTTGATGAACTAGAAAATAAATATTACCTCTAAGATAACGATTAGCATAAAGAACATCAAAGATTCCTTGAAGTAAATAATCTTTAGTATCTTGAAGCAGTTTTTTTATTTCTAATCTAACCTCATTAGTATCAAGATAAATATCTATATTTTCCATAAACACTTGATAGCTTTTTCCTCTTTTAATTTTTCTTGGATTTTGCTTAGTAATACTCTCAAATCTAACGAATCCATTTCTTTCATAGTGAACTTCATTCTTCTGTTCTTCGTTCAATGGAATGTCAACAGTAAACTAGACAAAAAAATAAGAGGTGTTTTTTAAACATGTTGAGTTCTGAGTTGAGCAGGCGTTTTGTAATTCAGGGTACTGTGTAATCGCTTATTATTCCACTAGTGCACAAAGTCGAAAGTTTTTGCTTTGAGCTCCTCCAGCGTCTCAAAGTGCTCTTGATAGACGAATTCAGCCTTAAAGGCCTTGTATGTTGATTCAG
>JAAAKD020073104.1:0-14905 GCA_010014825.2 Danaus melanippus
AGAAGCTGATATTTCAATATTTTTATTAAAACTAGGAATATATTTCTGCTGGCACATACGCCCACCTCCCTAACTAAATTATAAAGGATTTTGAGGATTAAATAACGTATCTCAATCATTATAAAGGACACCCAAACGATTAATTCTGATAACACAAAAAACGTATCAATATAGGATTGTTTTATCCTTGATACGTTTTGATGAATAATCCGGGTTTATATATTTTTTTCATTTTATTATCCACTCCTATTTACGACGCATAACGCCGATTTCTCTAAAAACAATTTTTTTATTTGCTTCATTTAATGTGTTTGCAGTATCTCCTGTAATCACTAAAGATGTACCAGATTTAGAAATAGATATTTTTTTATACGCCATTGTTGGGTCTGCTGAAGCAGAACCTACCCATGCAACTGCTGGTAATTCGTATTTTAATTTTGTGATATTCGGAGTAACTGGTATTGAGTGAACAATACCGCCACCGTTATCGTTGTAACGCGAGAATATCAAAACAATTTCATCTACATTGCTGCTATTTGAAATTGTTACTGATTGAGATTCTGTCAAATAAGCTCCAGTACCATCCCAGTAGTCTTTCACCACCTCATAGGTCGGTTTTGCATTAACCGATACAGATTTACCACCGATTTGAATCCCATCTTGAAAATTCTTTGTCCCTAAAACAGTCTCATTTCCAACGGCCTTTACTAATTTTCCTTCCACGCCGTCAATAGCATCTGCATGTGTTTTCATATACTTTACAACACCATTTTCTTTTAGCTGAACGATATCTGCCATTACGCTTCACCTACCTTTTCAAATGTAAAAACTGGTAATGCATCCAATTTTGCTTTATCCGTTTTAGACATTAAACCGTCTTTTTCAGAAGTGGCATTGCTAGGAAGCGTTGGAATAACAGTTGTGTCTGGCAGTGCTTTTACATCAGAAGCAGTTAAAATAACTTCACCTGTATGACCATTTACAGACGAGACAGTGCCTGCTTCAGCACCACTAATTTTTCCATCAACAAATTCATTTAATCCAACAACGCCAGCTGTACTAGTTTGTACATCAATAGCTACGCCGTCTTTTTTCACTACATATAAATCAGGCATTTATTTCTTCATCTCCTTTTACTTTTTCAAACTCAACACCAGAACCACCTAGTTTTCCATCTTCATAATCGGCTATGATTTTTAACATTTTGTCATACTCCTGTTTCGAAATCATAATCCCATCAATAGGTAAATCTAGGTCTGCACGCGTAATAATGACTGCGCCTGTATGTCCATTTACTGAAGATACTTTTGAATTACCAGCCATTATCTCTGTTAATCCAAGGATTGCCGATACGTGTGTCATAGGAAAAAACTGACGTTTAATCCCATTTTCATCAGTTTCCATCATTCTTTTAGCATCAACCATTGTCTACACCTTCAATCGTAAAAACATTTTGTTTTGAATCATCAACTGTCGCTATAATTAACGCCCCTTCTTCAATTGGATGATTAACTGTTCCCAATACTTCAACTTCATGATTCTTAGAAAATGAGTCATCCTCTAAAATTTCTAACGTGTTTACATCACCGTATTTGATGGTGTATAGCCGTTCCTCTAACCGATGATACAAATAGTTCATATCAGCCAATAAACGCTCAGAAAGTGAATTATGACGTACTCCTTGAATATCTACACGTGCATCCATTAATTCAGCTAACATTGTGCCACCTGGATCAACAGTTTTTAAAATATCCTTAATTGATTCAAACCATTTTAGATAATCTGTTTCTTGGCCGTTCCGCCAAGCTTCAAATGTATCTTGTTGATTTTTGCGCCACTTTTCAAACTCTTCTTTTCTAGCATTCATCCACGCTGTAAAATCGCCCTTATTTTCATTGATAAAAGCAGTCATGTCTGCGATTAAATCTTCAATGGACTGCCAATAAGAACCCATTTCACCTTCTGTTTTAGAAGCAGCGTTCACAACAAAGTAAGAAAAGTTCTGCGTTGAGCCAATTAGATTGTCGCCTTTATGAATACTGAAATATGCTTCCTGTCTGTGCAATGACTGCATAGAATATTCATCAAAGGTATACTGGATAATCCCTTTTTTGGCATTCACAATTTTTGCTGCTCGTTGAATCGGATACTTTTTATCAATAACTGATTCAAAAAATACTTCGCAACCCGTTAAATCAAGTGGCAAAGCATTTTCAACTAATACAGCTTCTAAAACTTCGGTATTTCGGTTCCCTTGCCGTACATTTTGTATACCAATGTAATTGTATGGCTCAGTGGTGCTTAGTGTCGCTTGCCATTTAACCATTGAAAAATCCTCCTTTCGTTATTTTGGTGGGATTACTATTGATTGGATAGAACCGTCAAAATAAAGACGGTCGTATTTTGCGACAATTTGCCCTTGCTCGGCATTTTGTTCTATGGTTTGGATACGTCCGTTCTCTAAGCCATAAATCACGCCTGTGTGACCATATGCGGGGTCAACTGTCCAACCAGTTCCCCATTGTCCACTTCGTCTAATATTGACGATAGCTCCTACGACTAAATCTTTATACGTAGGGTTTGAAATTACTTTCCAACCAACCGCATTCCAATCATACGCTTCGCCAATATCTGCAGCAGCCGATGTGTCACCAATGACATGTGACAATCCATAAATTGTACCTGCACCTAAACCACAGCCACCCATAAAACCAGAATATTCGGCTGGAACTGCGTAACATTGGCCATTACCTAACCATTTTCCCATTATGGTCTCTAAATGCTCTATCCCAGCTTTTCCTGTCGCAGTAGAAGCTTTCAAATCTTTAAATTTGTCATACCACGTTTGCGCATAGGTTTGTCTTTCAGGATGAGCTGCCGCTGGTCGTTCAAAGTTTAATTCAAACGCATATGCCGCGGTTTTAGGTGAGCTAACAACTTTAAATTCATCTACTGTTAACGGATTAACCTGACCTAACCATTGTCCGTTAAACATACACCAATTAATTAATTGGGCTTGGGCTAATGACGTCCTGTAGTCTTGTTTGATACCCGCTGCCGCGATTAAGCGTTGTACGTATTCTCGACCATTCCAAGTTGGGGCGCCTACCAATGGATATGCTGAACCATCCCATTGAACCCACCCATAACCAGGACCGCTGTTTTGTTCTGTATCTGGATTCATATTAGGACCAACTTCTCCTTGTACATTTCCGAGGATACCTGCAGCAGCTGCTTTGCTGTAGCCATTAGCTAATAGGTAACTCCATAAGTCCCAAGCAAATTTATCTGCATCACTTGTAACTTCTGGTGGATAACCACCTGTACCAGCTCCAGAACCACCACCACCATTTTGACCAGGGATAACTTCTTTACCTTGTAGAAACATTTTATCTGCATATATCGTTGATGGAGTACCATCTTTACCGATAAAATAAAAATGATTTCCCAAATGAAACTGATTTTTACCAGATAAGACAAGTCCTGTATTTTTTTCGTTAGATAATCCAATTGTGTTATAAGAACTATCGCCTACTAGTAACAATGCTTTGCCATCTGTAACAACTGGATTTCCGTTAACATCGTTTAATTCAGGAAAAGGATTCCCTTTTGTTCCCATTGTGCCAACGTGGATTGAACCATTCCAAAATTCCGTACCTTTTTTGGTTAATTCCATTATTTTAGTTTTACCGTTCCATGCTTGTAAAGCGCCGCTTGCAAGCCTTAGAATATCTCCATAAGCATTGAATGATGTTTCAAAAATATCAGATTTTATCTTGCCTGCTCCTATAAAATCAGCGTTTAACACACCGTTAATTCCCCATGCGTTTCTAAAAGGACCCTTCCATCCAGTTCTAGAAAATCCGATTCCTTGGTTATTAATTGCAATCACATCTTTAGCAGTATCAGTCGATTCAGTGTCTAAATAATAATGTGTATTAGGTCGATTTTTAGGATATTGCCGTATGCTTCCACCTTCAACACCATTAATCAAATCAGTAATGTAGTCTACAAAACCGCTCATATATTCCTTTTTTGTCAACGTTTTAATGGCCTCTTGAAAATCTTGACTTTGTTGTTGATAAAAAGCAACTTGAATATCTCCAGCAGTAATCTTTATTGTTTTTTCTGCTAAAGCATCATAGACAATTTCTGTAACTTTCGTTTGAATGTCAATATCATAAAGCTTGTGATACACAGTGAACGTATCGAATAAATTATAGTTTCGCATTTTCGCAAATTCTTTTGCTTCTTCTGAATCTGTGAGTTTCTCAATTTCTAATTCAATAGAAACTTTAGGCTTATCACTTCCTGGATACAACGTAGTAAAGTATTTACCAGCCACTTTGTTTAAGCTAGCTATATCTTTTACTCCTTGTTCTTCAGTAAATTGAACGTATTGAGCGTAAACATCAGGATACTTGTTGATATATTCGCTCTTAACTGCATTTCCATAAATCCGTTGAGAAGTTCCGTCTGCACCACTTTGAAGTTCTGCAAATGGTAAAACTTTAGTAACAATTGATTGCCAATCAAATTTAATGGTTAATCCTTTTAAATCTTTACCATAACGAACAGTTCCAACGTTATCTCGTCCTCTACGTCTTAACAAAGATAATTTGAAAGGTTCTCGTTTGATTTCTCCACCCCAGTATTGAAGCAAAGAACCTTGTTCACCAGCTATACAATTAAGTACGTTTCTAGCTTCAAATATCGTACTAGAAGCCGTGTTAATATCAGAATGAAGTTTGATGTCGCATGGTTCATCCATGTTCTGTTCAATTAATCTCATAGCTTCTGCACCATTACGATTATCAACTGTTACTAGCCTTACTTGTCTGTTTCCTAGTTTATAAGTACGAGATTGAGCATAAATGACAATACTATTAGTAAACGTATCTTTAAACGTTTGTTTAATCTCGAAAATGTGATATTCTTCTAAATCATTTGGCTTTGCTTTGATTTGATAGCCATTTTCAAAATAATCACTAAATCGACTAATCGCTGGATAGTCCATTTCTAGTTCATATTTTCCGTTTGCTTCTTCAGTGATTTCGCAACGTGTCGCATCAATAAGACGTCCTAAGCCGTTTGTTGTAAAATCTTTTTCTCCAGGTTTAAAAATAACTGGAATCAAACTTTCCGCCTCCAATTAGGCTGAACCTTAAACTCTGTAACTTTTCCAGTCCAGCGAAAATTATTTTCTCCACTTTTTAAAATTGGGTAATCTTTGAAAAGTGTTTTATGATCCAAAATTTCAAAAGCTCCACCTGAGTTTCGATAAGCTTCTTGTTTTTCTGAATCAATAATGATGTCTCCAGCAATCGCTTTTAATGCGTATTCCTGATTATTGATGAAAAAAGAAATATCCCCAGAACCAAAAATCTGAATAGTAGGTTCTGAAGGATATTTTTCTGTGTTTATTAATTGTTTAGGATTACTTGTCCAATATTGGCCAATACGATTTTTTTTGAAAGGTCTGATACTTACAGTAAACTCAAAAGGAATTAAAACCCCTGTTTTTCTTGTTCCTGTAAACTTTGGTGGACTTGTTACGATGGCTTGATAGATGTAATGTTCATCAAAATAGACGATAAAGTCTGAGTAGTTTCCCATATCGAGCCAAAACGAGATTTCATCTTCTAAGAAAGATACTTCTTGTAAATTTCTTGCTTTCGCATAGCATGTAATGGTGCGTTCTACATTTTTATAATACTCAAAATCAACAGCTATTGAATCATTACCCATTCGCTCCCTCAGCTCTACTACACGTCCCGCAGAAAGTCGTTCAGGTCTTTCTCTCATAAACACATTGAATTCAGAGCTATGTTTTCCATTAAGAAAAAACTGACCTCTTTTAAATTCCACCAAAAGCACCTCCTACTGCATCGCTATCTCTATTTTTGACAACTTGAATGTATTTAACTAATTTTTGAGCCATGCTCATTAATTGCTTATCATCTAATTCACCCATTGCTTGTAAATTAATGTTAAAGGTATCGCCACCAACGGTAGTCGTTGCATTGTTGTTCTTATCCGATTTAGATGCTTGAGATTCCTGTTGACTAACATATCTACCTGTGACAGAAAAATTCGGTAATTCTGTTGGTAAATCAGCCATATTTTTAACCGATTTATCCAAAGTTCCTTTTTCTTGGTCAATACCATCCACGACACCCAACACAATGTTTTTACCAATCATGTCACGCATCCAACGTGAAGGAGAATGAATTTTCAAAGCTCCTTTAATCCCATCTTTAATATTCCCAGCAACTTCTTTAATTTTTTTACCAACAGCACCAATCATGGACCCGATACCATCGACCAAACCTTGAATAATGTTTTTACCAATTTCAAATAAATCAACATGTTTTAAATCTTCAAAAGTTTGTTTTACATTCGAAACCGTATCACTGACACTTCTTGTGAGATTATTCCATGCGTTTTTAGCACCTTGTACCATGTTGTTGAAGGTTTCTATTGTGCCATTTCTAATTCTGTACCAGGTTTGAACAACACCATCTTTTATTCCAACCGCCGTATCAACAATCCACTGTTTGAAATTGGACCATGTATCTTTTGACCATTGAACAGTTGCATTAAATGTATCAATGGTTCCTTGTTTTATGTTGTTCCAGCCATCAATTACACCATTTTTAATGTTTTCTACTGTTTCAAAGAACCAAGTTTTCAAACTTTCCCATATTCTAATTGCTTCAAATTTAATATTTATCCAAATTTCAATTATGGAATACTTAACTTCAATCCAGATATTGATTGCTCCATACTTAATATCAATCCAAAGCAAAGTGAAAAATAACTTCACATCAATCCAAATCTTTTTAATTGTCAACATCAATCCATTAAAAATAGAAGTAACTGAATAGGAAATAGCTGTAACCGTATTATAAAAGATATTTTTAATACCAAACCATATTGTTTGGGCTGCTTCAGCAATATTATCCCAAACGGCAATCATGTTCTCTTTTGCTTCTTCCCACCCACCTGTAATCATTGATGTGATGAAAAGTATTGGAGCTAACAGAACATTTTTTAGAATGGTAACGACATTTTCAGCGATCATTTTGACATTTTCAATGTTCGCTTTCATAGCGTTAACAACCATTTTAAACGCATTTTTGATTCCTGTTACATACGGACCAATATATTTCCAAACAAAATCAAATGCTGTTGTGAAAACATCTGATATTGATTTTCCAATACCCTTAAACCAATCTTTCGCATTATCAAAGCCATTTTTAAAACTTTCGCCAACGCTTTTAGCACTATCAGCAGCACCCTGCTTGATATTTTCCCATGTGTTTTTTGAGCCTTCTTTTGTTGAATCCCAAAGTCCACTAAAGAATTCTTTAGTACCATTCCATTTATTTTTAACCCAGTCGGCTGCATTTCCAGGTGCTTCTTTCATCCATGTACCAGCATTTGAAAAAGCTTCTTTTGTGCCATCCCACATATTGCTGAAGAATTCCATTGTCGAATCCCAAGCTTTTACAACTACATCAGCAGCGCTTGAAATGACCTCCTGGATGTTTTTCCAAATGTTTTTAACAGCATCTCTAAAACCTTCATTGGTTTTCCAAAGATAAATAAATCCTGTGACTAACCCTACAACCGCAGCTAGAATAGCGACAAAAGGATTTGCTAACATTGTTGAATTAAGTATCGCTTGCGCAATTGATAGTCCTTCCGTTGCTTTTTGCCAAGCTGTAAATGCTGCACTTACTTTTTTAGCAAGCATTAACGTCCCAATGCTACCCGCTAAACCCGCAAGTAGCGGTGCATAAGGCTTTAACGTATCATACAATGTTTTAACTGTCTTTATCATTGGTGGAATCATCTCCGCAAACTTAGATAAAGCCGCTTCCATCTTTGCCCCTTTATCAGCAATGATTTCACTAATACTTCCAAAGCCCGCACTTTTTAAGCCTTCGTCAATTTTAGTAACAACATTGGCCACGCCACGAACGATCGCAGTTTTCATGTTAGCCAATCCGGTTTTAATACCTGCAGTAGAGTCTTTAGCAATCTGTTCTAATGATTTAAGGCCTCCGCCGCCCTCTTTATTCAATTTAATTAGAGAGTCTTGAAATTCTTCAACTGAAATTGAACCATCAGAGAGACCTTCTTTCATCTGACCAGCAGTTAACCCCATTTGTTTCGCTAAAGCATTCAACGCTGGACCCAAACCACTGTTAATCATTGAGTTCCAAGTTTGCGCATCTACTTTACCATTTGAGAACGATTGGGACAGCTGGATAATAGCATTGTCTACCATCTCTGCAGACCCACCAAAGCCGAGGATACCATTATTTAAAGCTGCGAAAATCTGTTCTGATTTTCCTAAGTCATTTGTAGACGAAGCAATTAATTGAACACCTTTAATTGCGCTGTCTAAAGGTGTAGGTAACCCTTGGATACTCTTCTTTAAGCTATCCATTGTCTTTGATGTTTCACCAGCTGAAAAACCCATATTTTCAAATACACGGTTTGCGTTATTTAACGTATCCACGCGATTAATGGCCCCATCGATGTTGCTGGTAATCAGCCCAATTCCTTTTGAAATAATTTTAGTTGCTCCGCTGGCTAAAAAGTTACCAACAAATGACGTCCAAATAGATCCAAGAGAGTGGCCGCCTTTTTGTCCTGTTCTGTCAACCTCTCCATCAAAACCTTGCAACTTTTTTACTGCCGAATTTAGACCTTGGGAGAATCCTGATTCATCTAGTATCATTTTTAAGACTAAGTCTTCATTGTTCAATAAGTACCCCCTCCCTTCTTAGAACATTGTGTGTTCATCAAGGAATTTAAGCTCTTCAAATTCTTTAACAGCATCTCTGAACGCATAAAGCTTCATAAGTTCGTTCAAGTCTGTATTCTCAATTTCGTTTAGTGTCCACCCATTTTCAAGCAACGCAATTTTTAATTCTGCTTCTCGGTACTGTGGACTAAATTTAAAATGAGGATGATAAAGGAGATCTGTTACTTTTTTTTCTGATCAGAATAAACTGCATCATAACCGCTAGAAACAGACCCTAATAGTTGCCCCGTAATTTTTAAGATTTCACGTGCATCCATTCCGTCAAGAAATTCTTGGCCCGTAAATTGACCTTCAAAAATAACTTTTGCGATAAAGTCATAACACTTACGCAAGACAGGCCGAATTTCCTCCATGTCGTTTGTTTTGACGATTTCTTCTAGTTCTACTTGTAATTCTGTTGCATCTTCCATAACAGATCCTGGTAACATTTCAGCGGATTTGAATTGTTTAGTGGTGAAATTGCCTTCTTCATCTTTCAAGTAAAGTTTAATTGTCGTTTGTAATTTGCTTGCCATTTTTTTATTCCTCCATATAAATAGGACGACACTTGGCCGTCCTTAAATTTTATTATGCATTAACTGTTACGCTGCATTCAGCTGTATGGTTGCCATCTTCAGTAGTGACAACAACAGTTGTGGTTCCTGCTGTTACTGCTGTAACTTTTCCTTGCACAGGTGTTACTGTTGCAATTGAAGTATCATTTGATTTGAATGAATAGTTTTTGTTTGTTGCGTTTTCAGGTGCAATTGTTGGCGCTAGAGTTGCAGTTTCACCAACCGTTAGAACTAATTCCGTTTTATCTAAAGTTACACCACTGACAGGATTTGTAGACTCTTCACGTGGATTAGTAACCGTAGTAAACCAATTTTTGATCATATCTAAGTCAACACCTTCATCGTCTTCATCGACTGAATACATGTATCCGACACCAGGAACATCAACAAATGAACCTGTCCACTCTGGATGAGTGTAAGATACTGAACTACCTTCTAGAGTTGATGATTCATCAGAAGTCAATGCAAATTTGCCTTTATAAAAAATTGTGTAGCGATATTTACCATTTGATTTACGACGGCGATAAGCAAATGCTCCATCTGGTGCAATATCATCTGCGGATCGTAAAACACCGCCTTTCAATTTTTCACCACCCGTAATTTCAGCTAAAACTTCATTCTGGTATCCATTTGTTTCCAAAGTAACTTCTGCACCACCAAATGCAACGTACTGATCTTGAACTACACTATCGCCATAGTCAGGCGTTGTTTCTGTTGTAACATCTGGTTTGATACTTACAGCAGTACCGATTGTAATTGGCGCTCCGTAAACTGGAAAAGCACCCGTTTCGTCTGTTAGTGGGAACCAGGTTGGTTTCTCCACAGAAATGACACTTACATTTTTTTTAACTGCCATCTATTCTTCACTCCATTCGATTAATTGAGGAAAAGCAACATTAAAATTAACATGTTGAATTCCATCTGTTTTGAATATCTGATAATCTTCTGAAAATAGTTCATTTTCATCTAAATTCAAGACATTAAAAAAAGCCCCACAGTTTTCTGTTAGGCTTGTTACTAATTGTTTATTTTTCTTGCTATCAACTAACGCAATATCAACGTTATATGCTTTATTCTGAACGTTTTTGCCAACATTATCAGTCATGCTTTCTTCTACGCTTAAAACAAAATAAAACGGTTCTGACGATTGCATCACATCATCAAGATAGATAGGTGCATCCGAGAACTGTTTTATTTTGCTAGTAAGCATTTTTAAAATTTTATCGTACATGCTCTATCCTTTCTTAGCAATGACAATCGCCATTTGTTTAAACCGTTTTGGAATATAAGTTGCATGAGCTAATTTATAAGACTTTTGCAACATGAATCGCCCTTTTACAAATCCACCATTCTTAGTTCGGTGCCCATCGTTTACATATTTAAAATATTTTTCATTGTTAATTAAGGCGCCAACAATTCTACCACTTGATGTTTTTCTAGCTTTAATGATTCTGTATCCACGTCTTAAATCACCTGTTTTAATCGGCGTAATAGGTACAATTAACTGATAAATCTTCGCTAAGGAATCATTGACCATCGCAATACCTTCTTTTTCAGCAATTGGTGTCATTTTCTTCAAGTTTGCAATAACTTTGTCAGCATTCGAGGTCATTCTAAAATCACTTTTACTCATCGATTGCACTTCCTGTCAATGTTACTTCGATGTGGCTTGGATAGTTAAAGGGTTTCTTTGCAAATAAAATATGCTTTTGACCTGTACTTTGAATGACAGTGATTCTGTCGGCCTTTTTCACATCTACATCAGGCATTAAGAATAATTTTTGATCTTCGTAAGTGATATTAAAGGTCCCTTTGTTTTCAACAACTGGTAAGCTTCCAGCGCTACCCAGACCACTTTGAGACAGTGCGCATTTTAACTTCCCATCATGAATTGGTGAATAACCTTGTTCCGTAATACCTGTTTCAGGATTTTCGATATCACCCATTCTTTCAATAACACAAGTATCAAGATAGGTCATTGCCAAAATATCCGCTTCATTCAATAGAAAAACACCTCACTATCACAGCCAATTAAACGTTTAATAGTGTCGCTGTAATTACCTAGCAACGCTGTTATACTTTGCTGTGTAGTTGCATAGCTAATAGATGTATCACCGCGCTTAATGCTAGTTACAGCTTGTTCCGTTTCGCTTTTAAGTGACTGATATAGAATTTCAATTACAAGCGAGGTAAGTAAATCCCAATCAATTTCAATCTTACATGTATTGTATGATCCGATTTCCAAAAGAACTAGGTCTAAGACAGACGAAATACGCTCTTTTGAAACATTAGGTAGCATTTTTGAAACTTTTTCTATAATTACTTTTTTTTGTTCGTCTGTCATATAATCACCTAAATTTCTGTTAAATCTGCAGCTTCTTCTAAAATTGCAATAGCTTTTTTATCAGAAACACTCACTTCGATTTTTCCGTCAACTGCTGTAATAAATTTACGTGTTTCAGGATGAACAAAACCAACGAAATTTTTATTTTTTAAAACTTTGAATGTTTTTGTTTCAGGTTTCACTTCTTCAGTTACTTCTTTTGTCTCTTCAATTACTTCTTCTTTGACCTCTGATTTTTTAACCATAATTATTCTCCTTTACTTTTTAATTATTCACCTGGTGTTGCAGTTGCAAGGTTTAGGATAGCACCCGAATTTGAAGCAGTATATTCAACGGTATATTCACCTACTACGCCAATACGTTTAGAATCAGTTGTTTTAGCTAATTCTTCTGCACGCCATTCACGCAACGGACGTAATTTAACATAGTTAGTATCTAAAGCAATCATTGTACCAGCTGGTAATGATGGTTCAATCAATGCACTACCTGTGCCATAGTTAGATACAATACGGCCTAGTTGTAGCCCAAATGCTACTTGCTCACCAAAACTAAATACTTTCGTACCTGCTTTATCTAATTCATCAGTCATCAAGTCGACCATATCTGTAGAAACCAGACATAATTTTTCTCCACCGTATCCATTGTCAAACATTGCTTTAAACATCTTGTCGACGTCTTTACGTGTAACGGCATCTGCAGTAGCTGTTTTGATCAAGTTATTAGAATTAATTAAATTGATCACACCACTCATTTGACGACCTTTTGATCCTGTTTCATTTGCCTTGACACCAACTAATAATTTACGATTTAAATCTAACTTCATTTCTAATGCACGTTGCAGAACTTGATTACTTAATTCATTACCAACTCCATCAACTTTAATAGCATCTAATGTCCCTGAAACTGAAGTTGCTTTACGGAAAATTTCCGTATAGTTGCTAAACCAGTTACGTCCTGTTTCCGCATCGTTGTATTCTCCACCTTCTACTTGAGCAGATGAATCTTCTCTGTTAAGTTCAGATTCACGCCATTTAATTTCTGTAGATGCTGCTGGACTGGTTTTACCAGCTCCTAATAACCAACTTAAGAATGGTGTTGATGGAATTTGAAATGCGTTGATTTCTTGTGAAATGTCTAAATACTCTAGATTATTTACCGAACTTTTTTTCATTTGTTATTTCCTCCTAATTAATAAATGCTTGTAATTTTTGTCCTAATGATGATTCTGGATTTTCAATCATTTGCGTTGACTGATTCCCATCAGTCGCATTAGTTTGTTGCTTATTACCGAATGCTTTTGTCATTTCCATGTTTTTAATTGCTTCAGCATGCTTTTCATTTATGGTGCTTAAAACACCTGTGAATGACTCTACAGCCTTTTGTGTGAACTCTGTATCTGAACTAACTAAAGTGTTTAACATGAATTGAGAAATTGAATCTTTCAATTCTTTATCCAAATCTAACCCCGCGATTTGTTCAGCAACAAAAGCTTTATTTTCGTTCGAACGGCTCTTAGCTTTCTCTGCTTCAAACTCAGCTTTTAATTTCTCAAGTTCTAGCTGTTCTGGTGTTTTGTTCTTTTTCGCTTCTTCATATTGCTTCACAGCTTCCTGTTTTAGCTTATCGAGGTTATTCTGTTTCCAAGCTTCTAACTGTTTATCTGCAGCACTTTGTGATTGAGATTGAATGAATTTCTGTGCATCTTCATTCGATTCGACAAATGCTTTAAAATCATCAATAGTGAACTTGGGTGTTTCGTCACCTTCAGCAAAGAATTGCAAATTCATTGGTAATAATTTTTTTGTTTTCATTTTGTTTCTCCTTTCGCCCCACGATTCGTTTACACGCCCCGCATTGCTTTAGATTATTTATTGCGCCCCGCCATTCAATTAAGCCCAGCATTGCGCTAGTTTAGTGTCATTTCGGACAAAATAAAAAGCCTAACTTTCGCTAGACTTTAATTGCCTTATTTTCCCATTTTTTGTATGCATCAAAATAAATTTCTTGCTTGTCGCCGTTCAGTGTTAACTCATAATACATCCCATCAAGCAAAGTTGTACTTAATAGCGCTTTGTTATTTTGTAATGTTTTGCAACTCCAAACAACAAAGACATCTTTTTCAGTAATTTTTTTTTGATCTGATTTGTCAAGGTGTTCGTTGGCATAATTTAAAACAATTTCTTTACATTTATCAATAAATTTTTGCGAATCCATCTTTTTATCCTCCTTCCTCAAAAATTCTTCATAATCACTATCTAAATAATCATAGGGATCCATCTAATCACTCCCAATTCTTGTGAACCATTTCAGCACCTAACATTTGATAATCAGTGACAGCATCTTTTACATTTTGTAGAGTCCTAGACACAATCGAAATAGTTAATTTACTTTTTTTACCTGGTAATGAATACAAAATATCGACGTGACAATAATTACCGCTCCAAACTGATTTAAGCTCGTCTTTGATGACATTACCGTTGCCGTCTCTCAAAGTATGTTTTGTCAAATATCGTTCGTTTTCTTCTTCAAAAGCTTTTTTATAGGCCTTCTCTGTACCGTTGGAAACATCTAGATTCAACACTGCTTCGAATAATCCTTTCATTGCTATCATCCTCTCCTATTTAATTTTATTCCCCAATTATTATTAGCGAATTCATCCAATAAATCACCGAACATTTCTTCATACAATTTATCTATATCATCACTAATTTCAGGGATAATTGGTATTTCAGTACAACGACAACGTCCATGATAAGGTGGATGCCAATCGTCTTTAATCTCTTTTCCGTGACGTCCACCACAAATAGAGCAAACACGCTCATCTTCTGCCGACCAGCTTTGTGTTTGCTTAACACCTACATCCTTTAGCGATTTTCTTACACCCTCTACAGCAAAATGTGAATATTCCGTTCTGACAAGATTTTCAATCGATCGATTAAACTTTCCCTGCTCTAACTTAAACATGCCGCTAATAACACCATCGTTTTTCATCGTTCTAAGAGCTTCTAAAACACCTTCACCACTTGCTAAAGAATTAATAATAGGGCACCTCTAATAACTACGAAAAACACATAATTTTTCTCTGAAGAATCAGATTTTCTTATAATTTTTCATGGAAAGTCTCTAATGTAAGGCTTTCAACTCAATTTTTACTGGGTTGAAAGCCTT
>JAAAKD020073485.1:0-14887 GCA_010014825.2 Danaus melanippus
TGGGATCTCCAGCAACGTGGCTTCGCTGCTCCCCCCTGCGACATTCATATTCACAAGGGGAAAGAGGTTTGATAAAAGCAGCATGAACAATGCTGCTAACACATAGGCGGTAGGACGCTGCCGTGGCGCGTCCCACTCAACCGTTAATGTAGTGCCACATCGTGGACATGCCGCTTTCTGACCATGCTCAAGGCGAGGTAACGCCACCAGCATGTCACACTGCGAGCACAGAATATGCTTCGCGGCATGGTGATGTTCGCACATATGTGCTCCTTTAAATTATGCGCCACTCTTCAAAGACTCAAGATACTCCCAGCGCTCAAAGGCTTGCTCAAGTTCTTGTTCTGCTTCGTTCAGGTTAGCTAATACCTGTTGCGTTTGCTCGTGCGGCTGACTGAAAAAAGCGGCGTCAGCGACCTGAGCTTGTAATGCTTCCAGTTTAGCTTCCAGTTCTTCAAGCAGCGCGGGGAGCTGCTCCAGTTCGCGCTGCAGTTTATAGCTTAGTTTGCTCGTGCCACGTTTGGCAATTTCTGCTTTAGGAGCAACAGCTTCCTCTGTTTTTTTAGCGATCGGTTGTTTAAACGCCACATACTGAGATTGCTGGCTACGCGCGTCATGGTAACCGCCGACATAACGACCAATTTTGCCGCCGCCTTCGAAGATCCAGCATTCAGTAACGGTATTATCCACAAACTGACGGTCGTGGCTCACCAACAGCACGGTGCCCTGGTAGCTATCAATCAGCTCTTCAAGCAGTTCCAGCGTTTCGACGTCCAGATCGTTGGTTGGTTCATCGAGAATCAAAAGATTACTGGGTTTCAGAAAAAGACGCGCCAGCAGCAGGCGATTTCGTTCCCCACCAGAGAGCGCACGCACTGGTGTCATCGCGCGTTTCGGATGGAACAGGAAGTCCTGCAGGTAACCCAGCACGTGGCGAGGTTTGCCGTTAACCATCACCTCTTGCTTACCTTCAGCCAGGTTGTCCATCACGGTTTTGTCCGGATCCAGCTCGGCGCGGTGCTGATCGAAATAAGCGACTTCCAGCTTGGTTCCGACATGAATGCGTCCGCTGTCAGCCTGAAGCTGACCTAGCATCAGCTTCAGCAGCGTCGTTTTGCCGCAGCCGTTAGGTCCGATTAGCGCAATCTTGTCGCTACGCTGCACCTGCGCGGAGAAATCTTTCACCAGTTGCTTTCCGTCAACCTGGTAATCAACATTTTCCATTTCGAAGACAATCTTGCCAGAACGGCTCGCCTCTTCGACCTGCATCTTCGCCGTGCCCATCACTTCGCGACGTTCGCCACGCTCGCGACGCATGGCTTTCAGCGCACGCACTCGGCCTTCGTTACGGGTACGACGCGCCTTGATGCCCTGACGGATCCAGACTTCCTCCTGCGCCAACTTGCGATCAAATTCCGCGTTTTGGAGATCTTCTACCCGCAGCGCTTCCTCTTTATCCAGCAGATATTGATCGTAATTCCCCGGATAGGTCACCAGCTTGCCACGGTCGAGGTCGACAATGCGTGTCGCCATATTGCGAATAAATGAACGGTCGTGGGAAATAAAAATAATCGTCCCATTGAACGTTTTCAGGAACCCTTCCAGCCAGTCGATGGTTTCAATATCCAGGTGGTTCGTGGGTTCATCCAGCAGCAATACGCGCGGGTTGCTCACTAACGCGCGGCCCAGCGCCGCCTTACGCAGCCAGCCGCCCGAAAGCGAAGAAAGCGCGGCGTTAGGATCCAGGCCCAGTTGCGCCAGCACTTCATTAATGCGACTTTCGAGCTGCCACAGATTGTGGTGATCGAGCATTTCCTGAACCCGCGCCATCTCATTCAGGTTTCTGTCACTCGGGTCGGTCATCACCAGACGCGAAATATCGTGATAACGCTTCAGATACTCGGCCTGTTCCTCAATACCTTCGGCAACGAAGTCATAGACGCTGCCCTCGACATTACGCGGCGGATCCTGTTGCAGACGCGCTACAACCAGGTCCTGCTCATAAATAATACGTCCGTCGTCAAGACCCTGTTCACGGTTCAGGATCTTCATCAACGTCGACTTGCCTGCGCCATTACGGCCTACCAGACAGACGCGTTCGTTATCTTCGATATGCAGTTCTGCATTATCAAGAAGCGGGGCATCGCTGAACGACAGCCATGCACCATGCATACTGATCAATGACATCTATTTATCCTTTCAGGCTGCGGTAATCAGCCAGCAATTGTGGATCTGTCGGTTACGGGCAAAGTCCTGGGAAAGCGTTTTTTGGGTAATTTCTTGTGCTTTCAATCCCAGTTCAGCCAGACCGTCGAGATCCATACGGAACCCACGTTTGTTGTTAGAGAACATTATCGTGCCGTCTTTACGCAGCAGACGTTTCAGATCTTTCATCAGCGCCAGATGGTCGCGCTGCACATCAAACGAGTCTTCCATACGTTTTGAGTTAGAGAACGTCGGCGGGTCAATGAAAATCAGATCAAACTGTTCATTGGCATCGCGCAGCCAGCCCAGGCAATCGGCCTGAATTAAACGGTGAGCGCGACCGCTCAGGCCATTCAGACGCAGGTTGCGTTCCGCCCATTCCAGGTAGGTACGCGACATATCAACCGTCGTGGTGCTACGCGCACCACCCAGTCCGGCATGTACGCTGGCGCTGCCGGTGTAGGAGAACAGGTTAAGGAAATCCTTACCTTTACTCATCTGTCCCAGCATGCGGCGCGCAATACGGTGATCGAGGAATAAGCCCGTATCAAGATAGTCTGTCAGGTTAACCCACAGGCGCGCGTTGTACTCGCTTACCTCAATGAATTCACCCTTCTCATTCATCTTCTGATACTGATTTTTCCCTTTCTGGCGTTCACGGGTTTTCAGCACCAGTTTATTTGGCGCGATTTCCAGTACCGACAGCGTTGCGGCAATGATGTCGAACAGGCGTTGACGCGCTTTTTGCGCATCAACCGTCTTCGGTGGGGCATATTCCTGAACCACGACCCACTCACCGTAACGATCCACTGCAACGTTGTATTCCGGCAGGTCAGCGTCATACAGGCGATAGCATTCAATCCCTTCCTGACGCGCCCATTTTTCCAGCTTCTTAATATTCTTGCGCAGGCGGTTGGCATAATCTTCCGCTACCGTGGCAGGCTTGCTGTCCGCGGTGGTCTCTGCAACGTGATAGTTCTTCTGGACACAATCCAGCGGGCCGTTTTTCGCTTTGAACTGCTTGTCGGCACGTAATTGCAAACTGCTGAGCAGATCCGGAGAAGCGCTGAACAGCGACAAATTCCAGCCGCCAAACTGGTTTTTCATCGTACGGCCCAGCAGGCTGTGCATGGCAATCAGCGCCGGTTCGCTATCCAGACGTTCGCCGTATGGCGGGTTACTGATAACCGTCCCGTACGGTCCTTTTGGCAGCGGATTACTCAATTTGGCGACATCTTTCACATCAAACGTCATCAGATCGGCAATCCCGGCGCGGCGAGCGTTACTACGCGCTTTTTCAATCACGCGCGCATCGCTGTCAGAGCCGTAGAAATGCGAGGTATAGTCAGCCAGTCCCTTACGCGCGCGCACCTGCACCTCAGCTTTAACTTCTTGCCAGACGGCTTCGTCGTGCTGCGCCCAACCGCTGAAGCCCCAGTACCCACGGTGCAGGCCCGGCGCGCGATCGGTTGCCCACATAGCCGCTTCAATCAGCAGCGTGCCGGAGCCGCACATCGGGTCGAGTAATGGTGTGCCCGGCTGCCAGCCAGAACGCATAACAATAGCGGCGGCCAGCGTCTCTTTAATCGGCGCCTGACCCGCGCGATCGCGATAACCGCGCTGATGCAGACCATCACCGCTCAAATCGAGCGCAATGCTGGCGGTATCTTTGTTCAACCAGACGTTGATGCGCAGATCCGGAGATTCACGATCCACATTCGGACGCGGCAGATTTTTACGGGTAAAGGCATCGACAATCGCATCCTTGACCTTCAGCGCGCCGTACTGGCTGTTACGAATGGTTTCGTTCAGGCCGCTAAAATGAACGGCAAAGGTAGCACCGGGATTAAATATCTCTGTCCAGTCGATTGCCTGAACGCCGAGGTACAGATCAAGATCGCTGTAGACCTTGCACTCTCCCATCGGCAGGATAATGCGCGAGGCCAGGCGGCTCCACATCAGGCTCTGGTAAACAAGCCGCGTGTCGCCCTTAAAATGGACCCCACCCTGAACGACCTGACACTCCAGCGCGCCGAGGTTTTCAAGTTCAGTTTTTAACAGCTCTTCCAGCCCACGGGCCGTACTGGCAAACAGAGAATTCATAATGTCACTTTTACTCCTGGAAAATTGCTGCGTATTATAGCTAATATGGGCTGTATGTCATAAAGTTGAAGGCTTATTTTCGTTCAAGGGGCTGTGCAGTGGTAACGTTGACCCGACTTTTTATTCATCCGGTTAAATCAATGCGTGGAATTGGACTCACGCACGCCCTGGCAGACGTTAGCGGTCTTGCCTTTGATCGTATATTTATGATTACCGAGACTGACGGGATGTTCATTACCGCCCGACAGTTCCCACAAATGGTCCGCTTTACGCCTTCCCCTTTCCACGATGGACTGCATCTTACGGCTCCAGACGGCAGCAGCGCGCTCGTGCGATTTGCCGACTTCGCGACCCAGGATGCGCCGACAGAAGTGTGGGGAAACCATTTTACCGCGCGTATTGCGCCTGCGGCTATCAACCAGTGGCTTAGCGGCTTTTTCTCCCGTGACGTACAACTACGCTGGGTCGGTCAGCAACTGACGCGTCGGGTGAAGCGTCACGCGGATATTCCTTTGTCCTTCGCCGATGGCTATCCCTACCTGCTGGCCAACGAAGCATCTCTGCGCGATCTGCAACAGCGATGTCCGGCAAGTGTCAAAATGGAACAGTTTCGCCCCAATCTGGTAGTTTCGGGGGCTGACGCCTGGGAAGAAGATACCTGGAAAGTGATTCGCATTGGCGACGTCATTTTTGATGTGGCAAAACCCTGTAGCCGCTGCATTTTCACGACAGTTAGCCCAGAAAAAGGCCTGAAACATCCGTCCGGTGAGCCGCTCGCCACGCTGCAAACCTTCCGAACTGCGGTGGATAACGGCGACGTTGATTTCGGCCAAAATCTTATCGCGCGCAACAGTGGTGTTATTCGCGTCGGCGATGAAGTAGAAATTTTGGCTACTGGTCCTGCGAGAGCGTATGGCGCGGCTGAATCAGACGATACTGTACAGCAACAACAGCCTGACGCCACCGTGCTTATTGACTGGCAGGGACAGACTTTTCGCGGAAATAATCAGCAGGTATTGCTTGAACAGCTTGAAAACCAAGGTATCCGGGTTCCCTATTCATGCCGGGCTGGAATTTGCGGATGCTGTCGAATTCGACTGCTGGAAGGCGAAGTTAGTCCACTGAAAAAATCAGCGATTGGTGATGACGGGACGATTCTGTGCTGCAGTTGCGTTCCCTAAACGACAATCAGTCTGGAGAGTTAAACCGCCTGTTCAAGGCTGAAACTGTCGGCAATAACCTGCGGTTTCAGTCTGTCATTCATTATTTTAATCGCGTCGCCAAGTTGCATTGTGCGCCCGGCAATAACCACACCAGGTTGTGCAAGCAGACAAAGCGCGGCGTTTTCCCCCGGCTCAACCACTAACAGGTTAACCTGTTCATCGGTATCGCTTAAATCAACACAGGCAGCGTCACCCACGACCGGCGACCAGTTAATACCGTGTGCGACAAAGTGCCAGCTTTTTGGCATTTGCGGTTTAAGGTAACGAATCGCCACCAGCGCATTAAGCACCAGTTCCGCTTTTTGCTCTTTGGCTAAATCAAGGTAGCGACATTTTTCTTCAAAGGAAAAATAAAGCGCGGCGTCATCGACACAAAAACCCGACGGAGAAAATGCATCAGGAGTGAGCATTTTACGAGCAAAACGCGAACGGAATAACATGCCATTGGCTAAATCGAGCATCATACGATCGTGCTCTTCATCATAATACCAGCGCCAGTTATCGTCGGGTTTAATTCGCATCAGTTTCTCTCCTTTCCTTAATCATCACAGTTACGACAGTATCCTTTTGCCGCTTCGTTTATTGCCCTAATAATAAAAGCTCAGAATGTTTAAATAAGCAACAGTAAAGGAATATAAAACAACCAGGGCCAGAAATAAAGCCCTGGATTGTGATTAAGGTAGCATTCAAATATTGGCGACGATTTCTTTAATCAACGGCGGGCCTTTAAAAATAAAGCCTGAATAAATCTGAACGAGGGTTGCACCGGCAGCTATTTTCTCACGCGCGGCAATCACCGAGTCGATACCGCCAACACCAATAATCGGCAGTTGACCTTTTAATTCCTGAGACAGCTGGCGAATAATTTCTGTACTTTTTAATTGCAATGGTCGACCGCTCAGGCCCCCCATTTGATCGCAATTTTTCATTCCCTGAACGAGAGAACGATCGAGAGTAGTGTTAGTTGCAATTACGCCATCAATATTATGACGAACTAAACTGTCAGCAACCTGGATCAGTTCTTCCAGAGAAAGATCCGGCGCGATCTTTACCGCCACCGGAACATATTTATGGTGGATCGCTTGCAGATCATTTTGCTTATTTTTAATTGCCGTCAGGAGATCGTCCAGCGCCTCGCCGTATTGCAGTGTACGTAATCCCGGCGTATTTGGTGAAGAGATATTAATCGCGATATAACCGGCGTAAGCATAGACTTTTTCCATACAAATCAGATAGTCATCTTTGCCATTCTCTACCGGAGTATCTTTATTCTTACCAATATTAATCCCCAGAATACCGTCAAAATGCGATTTTTTAACGTTCTCAACCAGGTTATCAACCCCCAGGTTATTAAACCCCATGCGGTTGATCAAACCTTCCGCATCGACCAGACGGAACAGACGCGGTTTATCGTTACCCGGCTGAGGCCGCGGCGTCACGGTACCAATCTCAATGGAGCCAAATCCCATCGCGCCGAGTGCGTCAATGCACTCCCCGTCTTTATCCAGTCCGGCAGCAAGCCCGAGTGGATTTTTAAACGTCAGCCCCATACAGGTAACCGGTTTTGCGGGTACTTTCTGGCGGACAAGCGCTTCGAGCGGCGTGCCGGTAATGCGACGTAATTGCTGGAATGTCAATTCATGGGCGCGCTCTGGATCGAGCTGAAAAAGGGCTTTACGAACGAAGGGGTAGTACATGAACTCTCCTGGATTCCCGGTGTGCAAACCGGGGGCGTATTATGTGCGATCGCGAGCAAAAAGGGAATTGACCTGCGGCAATAAATAGCAATCGTTTTCCTCGCCCCTGCCTTTTTATTCAATTTCCAACTTTTCTATCCCGTATAAATCATTTCGATAAACAAAGCCTCTCTGCCAGACTGCATAAATTGTTATCAATGTTAATTAAAAGCAAACAATTGGTTATAAGTGGAGAATGAAATTATGCGCGTCATCACTCTGGCGGGGAGCCCTCGCTTTCCTTCTCGCTCCAGTGCGTTACTGGAATATGCCCGAGAAAAACTAAACGATCAGGATGTCGAAATCTTTCACTGGAATCTGCACAACTTTACCCCGGAAGACCTGATCTATGCCCGTTTCGACAGTCCGGCGCTGAAGACATTTATCGAACAACTGCAGGATGCTGACGGGCTGATTGTCGCAACCCCGGTCTATAAAGCCGCTTACTCTGGCGCACTGAAAACGCTGCTCGATTTGCTCCCCGAGCGGGCGCTGGAAGGAAAAGTGGTTTTGCCGCTGGCGACCGGCGGCAGCGTAGCGCATTTACTGGCCGTCGATTACGCCCTGAAACCGGTCCTGAGCGCGTTAAAAGCTCAGGAGATCCTGCACGGCGTGTTTGCCGATGATTCGCAGGTCATCGATTATCAACATAAACCGCAGTTTACGCCCAACCTGCAGCAGCGTCTGGACAGTGCGATCGACACCTTCTGGCTGGCGTTGCATCGTCGCGATATCCAACTCCCTCAACTGAACACCCTGCGAGGTGCCGCCCATGCTTGATCTTCTCAAGCGTCACACGTCCTGGCTGGCGCTGACCGGGCTGTTGTCACTGTCAACCCTAGGGCATGCCGCAGAATCGGCCCCCGATGCCCTGCGCATTGGTTATCAAAAAGGAAGCGTCAGTATGGTGCTGGCTAAAAGCCATCAGCTACTGGAGAAACGCTACCCGCAGACCAAAATCTCGTGGGTTGAATTCCCGGCTGGGCCGCAAATGCTGGAAGCACTCAATATCGGCAGTATCGATCTCGGCAGTACCGGTGACATTCCGCCGATTTTTGCCCAGGCCGCCGGAGCCGATCTGGTTTACGTGGGCGTTGAACCGCCTAAACCAAAAGCCGAAGTAATTCTGGTGCCGAAAAATAGCCCGATCCAGAGCGTCGAGCAGCTTAAAGGACATAAAGTCGCCTTTCAGAAAGGTTCCAGCACCCACAATTTACTGCTCCGTGCGCTGCAACAATCCGGGTTGAAATTTACCGATATTCAGCCGACTTATCTGACTCCTGCAGATGCGCGAGCGGCCTTCCAGCAAGGAAACGTGGATGCGTGGGCTATCTGGGATCCCTACTATTCCGCCGCATTACTGCAAGGCGATGTACGCGTGCTAAAAGACGGTTCAGACATCAAACAGACCGGTTCGTTTTATCTCGCAGCACGTCCTTATGCCGAGAAAAATGGTGCTTTTGTACTTGGCGTGCTGGATACCTTTAGCCAGGCCGATGCGTTAACCCTCAGCCAGCGCCAACAAAGCATTTCCCTGCTGGCTAAAACCATGGGCCTGCCCGAGCCGGTCATTGCGTCTTATCTGGATCACCGCCCGCCAACCACCATCACGCCCGTCAGCGCTTCTGTTGCCGCTCTGCAACAACAAACCGCCGATCTGTTTTATGACAACCGGTTGCTGCCGAAAAAAATCGATATTCGCCAGCGTATCTGGCAACCCACTCAATAGGCAGGAGAAAAATTATGAGTCTGAACATGTTCTGGTTTTTACCCACCCACGGTGACGGCCATTATCTGGGGACAGAAGAAGGTTCACGCCCGGTCGATTACGGATATCTGCAACAAATTGCACAAACGGCCGATCGCCTGGGATTTACCGGTGTTCTCATCCCAACCGGTCGCTCCTGCGAAGATGCCTGGCTGGTCGCCGCCTCGATGATCCCGGTTACCCAGCGATTAAAGTTCCTGGTCGCGTTGCGTCCAAGCGTAACCTCGCCGACGGTCGCCGCGCGTCAGGCTGCTACGCTCGACAGACTTTCAAACGGCCGGCGTTATTTAACCTGGTGACCGGTAGCGATCCACAGGAACTGGCTGGTGACGGTGTATTCCTCGATCACACCGAGCGCTATGAAGCCTCTGCTGAATTTACTCAGGTCTGGCGGCGCCTGCTGCAAGGTGAAACGGTGGATTTCAACGGCAAACATATTCATGTTCGCGGCGCGAAGCTGTTTTTCCCTCCCGTACAACAACCCCGGCCACCGCTTTATTTCGGCGGCTCGTCTGATGTCGCACAAGACCTTGCTGCCGAGCAGGTTGATCTCTATCTGACCTGGGGCGAGCCCCCTGAGCAGGTGAAAGCGAAGATTGAACAGGTGCGAGCCAAAGCGGGGGCGCTCGGGCGCAAGATCCGCTTTGGTATTCGTCTGCATGTGATCGTACGGGAGACAACGCAAGAGGCATGGCAGGCAGCGGATCGTCTGATAGCCCATCTGGATGACGACACCATTGCCAAAGCCCAGGCCGCCTTCTCAAGAACGGATTCAGTTGGTCAGCAGCGAATGGCGGCACTGCACAACGGTAAACGCGACAAACTGGAAATTAGCCCGAATCTGTGGGCAGGTGTTGGACTGGTTCGCGGTGGCGCGGGTACCGCGCTGGTCGGAGATGGTCCTACCGTCGCGGCGCGTATCAACGAGTATGCCGCACTGGGAATCGACAGCTTTGTGTTGTCCGGGTATCCGCATCTGGAAGAGGCATACAAGGTTGGCGAGCTGCTGTTCCCTCACCTGGATGTCGCTATACCAGAAATTCCACAGCCACAACGCCTGCAACAACAAGGCGAAGCGGTGGCAAACGAATTTATCCCGCGCAAAGTCGCGCAAAGCTAAGGAGCTGCGAATGACAACGCCGAAAAACAGGTGGTTATTGCGCCTCGCGCCCTGGTTTTTACCGGTAGGTATGGTGGCGCTCTGGCAGCTCGCATCATCAATGGGCTGGCTGTCCACCCGCATCCTGCCCTCACCGGAGGGCGTTGTCGAAGCCTTCTGGACGCTTTCCGCCAGCGGCGAGCTTTGGCAGCATCTGGCAATCAGCTCATGGCGCGCGCTGATCGGATTCTCCATCGGTGGATCGATTGGCCTGACGCTGGGACTGATCAGCGGTCTTTCGCGTTGGGGAGAACGTCTGCTGGATACTTCGGTGCAGATGCTACGTAACGTACCGCATCTGGCGCTGATCCCGCTGGTAATTTTGTGGTTCGGTATTGATGAATCCGCCAAGATCTTTCTCGTCGCCCTGGGCACGCTGTTCCCGATTTACATTAACACCTGGCATGGGATCCGTAATATCGATCGTGGGCTGGTAGAAATGGCACGCAGCTATGGGTTGTCCGGCTTTTCACTGTTCCTTCATGTGATCCTCCCAGGAGCCCTGCCCTCAATTATGGTCGGCGTACGTTTTGCTCTCGGACTGATGTGGCTGACGCTTATCGTCGCAGAAACCATTTCAGCCAATGCCGGTATCGGTTACCTGGCGATGAACGCCCGCGAATTTCTGCAAACCGATGTGGTCGTGGTGGCCATTATTCTCTACGCCCTGCTCGGCAAATTGGCCGACGTCAGCGCCCAATTGCTGGAGCGAATCTGGCTGCGCTGGAACCCGGCTTATCATGTGAAGGAGGCTACCGTATGAATACCGCTCGCTTGAACCAGGGCACGCCGCTGCTGCTGAGCGCCGTGACGAAACAATACGCCGCCAATACGGTGCTCAATCAGTTAAATTTGCACATTCCGGCCGGACAATTCGTTGCCGTGGTTGGCCGCAGCGGCGGTGGTAAAAGCACGTTGCTGCGTCTGCTGGCTGGACTGGAGTCCCCCTCCTCAGGCGCATCACTTGCCGGAACCACCCCGTTGGCGGATATTCAGGATGATACGCGAATGATGTTTCAGGATGCGCGCCTGCTGCCATGGAAGACGGTTATCGATAATGTGGGCCTGGGTCTGAAAGGTCAGTGGCGCGATGCGGCCCGAGATGCGCTGGCCGCAGTTGGGTTGGAGAGTCGTGCTCGCGAATGGCCGGCTGCGCTGTCCGGTGGACAAAAACAGCGTGTGGCCCTAGCGCGGGCATTAATTCATCGCCCCGGTTTGCTGCTGCTGGACGAACCCCTCGGCGCTCTGGATGCCCTAACCCGCCTTGAAATGCAGGATCTGATTGTTTCTTTATGGCAAGAGCACGGCTTTACCGTACTGTTGGTCACTCATGATGTCAGCGAAGCGGTGGCAATGGCCGATCGCGTATTGCTGATTGAGGATGGAAAAATCGGGCTGGATTTAACGGTGGATATTGCGCGACCTCGCCGGATTGGTTCAGTACATCTGGCAGAACTGGAAGCCGAGGTGTTGAACCGGGTGATGCAGCGTGGCGAAAATGAAGTTCAGCTTCGCAAGCAGGGTTAAAAATGCCGGATGGTGCTACCGCATATCCGGCCTACATGTGAATGGTAGGCCGGACCCACCCGGCAATATTATCAGGCTAACGCTTTGGTGATCTTCTCATACAGATCGCCGGAGAGATTCTCCAGACCTTTCAGCTGTTCCAGCGCCGCACGCATCTTCGCCTGACGTTTTGCATCATAACGTTTTAAGCGAATCAGCGGCTCAATCAGACGTGATGCCACCTGAGGGTTACGGCTATTGAGTTCAGTCAGCATGTCGACCAGGAACTGATAGCCGCTACCATCTTCCGCATGGAATGCCGCCGGGTTGCTACCCGCAAAGGCACCGATCAGAGAACGGATTCGGTTCGGGTTACTCATACTGAAAGAGCGATGCTTCAGCAGGCCACGAACCGTTTCCAGCACGTTACTCGCCGGGCTTGTGGATTGCAGGATAAACCATTTGTCCATCACCAGGCCGTCATGGTGCCACTTATCGTCATACTCCTGCATTAGCGCGTCGCGACAAGGCAGTTGTGCCGCCACTGCCGCCGACAGCGCCGCCAGCGCATCGGTCATGTTGTTGGCTTCGCGGTACTGCTTGCTTACCAGCGTGTCAGCCAGATGGGTTTCGCCAAAGGCCAGGAAACGCAGGCAGGCGTTACGCAGCGTACGCTTGCCAATATCGGCATGCTCAACGCGGTACTCATCAAGATGATTAGCGTTATAGATGGCGAGGAATTCATCCGCCAGCTCGGCTGCCAGCGTGCGGGTTAACGCTTCGCGTACTTCGGTTATCGCCACCGGATCGATGATATCAAACAGTTCTGCAATTTCGTTTACTGAAGGCAGCGTCAGGATCTCTGCCGCCAGCGCCGGATCGATTTTCTCATCCAGCAGAATTGCGCGGAATGCATCGGCCACGTGTACCGGCAGCGACAGCGGCTGGCCCTGCTGATGCCGGGCAACGTTAAGCTTAATATAGGTCGCCAGCAGGCTTTGCGCCGCGTCCCAACGAGAGAAATCGTTACGCGCATGACGCATCAGGAAGGTCAGTTGCTGATCGCTCCATTTGTATTCCAGTTTGACCGGCGCGGAGAATTCGCACAGCAGCGCCGGAACCGGCTGGAAGTAGACGTTATCAAAGACAAACGTCTGCTCTGCCTGAGTGACTTTGAGTACGGAATTCACCGGATGCCCGCCTTTTTGTAACGGGATCACTTTCCCTTCGTTGTCATACAACTCAAGGGCGAAAGGAATATGCAGCGGCTGTTTTTCGGCCTGATCCGGCGTGGCCGGCGTGCGCTGGCTGATAGTCAGCGTGTACTGCTCAGTTGACGGATTGTAGTCATCACGCACGGTCAGAATCGGCGTACCTGACTGACTGTACCAGCGGCGGAAATGCGAGAGATCGACGTTGGACGCATCTTCCATCGCCTGCACGAAATCATCACAGGTGGCAGCACTGCCGTCGTGACGCTCAAAGTACAGTTGCATCCCTTTCTGGAAATTAGCCTCACCCAGCAGGGTGTGGATCATACGAATCACTTCAGCGCCCTTTTCGTACACGGTCAGGGTATAGAAGTTGTTCATTTCGATGACCATATCCGGACGGATAGGATGCGCCATTGGGCTGGCATCCTCGGCAAACTGCAGGCCACGCATGGTACGCACATTGCTGATCCGGTTTACCGCACGTGAGCCGAGATCGGAACTGAACTCCTGATCGCGGAACACGGTTAACCCTTCTTTCAGGCTCAACTGGAACCAGTCGCGACAGGTCACGCGGTTGCCGGTCCAGTTGTGGAAATACTCATGACCGATGACGCGCTCAATATCGAGGTAGTCTTTGTCGGTGGCGGTATCGGTACGTGCCAGCACATATTTGGAGTTAAAGATGTTCAGACCTTTATTCTCCATCGCGCCCATGTTGAAGAAATCCACGGCGACAATCATATAGATATCGAGGTCATACTCGAGGCCAAAGCGCTCTTCATCCCATTTCATGGAGTTTTTTAGCGAGGTCATCGCCCACGGCGCACGGTCAAGGTTGCCGCGATCGACGTACAGTTCCAGCGCTACTTCACGCCCGGAACGGGTAGTAAAGGTGTCGCGAAGAACGTCGAAATCGCCGGCTACCAGCGCAAACAGATAGCACGGTTTCGGGAACGGATCCTGCCACTGTACCCAGTGACGACCATTTTCCAGTTCCCCCTGCGCCACGCGGTTACCGTTGGAGAGCAGGAACGGATATTGGGTTTTATCGGCGATAATTTTGGTGGTAAAACGCGCCAGGACATCAGGCCTGTCGAGATACCAGGTAATATGACGGAAACCTTCCGCTTCACACTGGGTGCACAGCGCGTCGCCGGACTTGTACAGTCCTTCCAGCGCGGTATTGGCCGCTGGGCTAATTTCATTCACGATACGCAGCGTAAAACGTTCCGGCAGTTGATTGATGACCAGAGCGCCCTCTTCTTCTTTATACTCTGTCCACGGCTCGTCGTTCACGTGGATCGACACCAGAGTCAGATCTTCGCCATTCAGGCGCAGAGGCGCATCAGGCGCGCCATGACGGACAGCCTGGCTCACTGCGGTGACCACGGTTTTTTCAGCATCCAGGTCAAAGGTCAAGTCAATATCAGTAATCTGGTAATCCGGCGCACGATAGTCGTGACGGTATTTGGCTTGTGGCTGTTGTGTCATAAAAAACCTTTAGCATCTTTGGTAGAGTCTCGGCTTCAGTCTATTCCTGTTGCGTAAATCGCGCTACGCAGAATGTTCATCTTTTCAGGCACAAACACCCTTTTTGCTACATTTTTATAATATGTACTCATAGTTTTTAAAATCGATAAAGATCGTCCAGGAGCGCTTTAAACAAGGGATGAGCGAAATCGATATGAAGCTTGATTAACGAACTTTAACGAACTTCATAGACCACTTTTGCCCCATCCATGCCCCATCTTCGAAAAACATGCAAAGCCTTGCAACCCGATGCAACGCTTTGTGTGTCCCGCTTTTGTCTCATTGCATGAACGGATACCCTGTGCTTGTTGATGTCGCAACCGACCCTGAGCATATTAACTGGCCGGTTCCCCCGGAGGCGTAGGCCACTCGGGTTTTGACGTATCAACCCGCATTAACAGTACCCGGTACTTCTTCCACTCAGACAACGCGGCGGTTTCCTC
>JAAAKD020073570.1:0-14887 GCA_010014825.2 Danaus melanippus
GTCTGGGGTATGGTCAATTACATTTTCAAGGCGCTCATCTTCCTGCTGCTCGGGATGCAATTGCCGGCGCTGATGCGGGGTGGGGTGCAGATGGCGCATGAGCGGCAGGTTTCCATCCTGCAATTGCTGGCCCTGATCGGCGCGATCTATCTGATCATGACCCTGCTGCGCTTTATCGGTATCTGGTGCTCCATCCTGCGCCGCTGGCTCGTGGCCCGATGGAGCCATACGCCGTTTGTCTGGCCCGATTTTCTGGGTTCCGTACTACTCACCTTTGCGGGGGTACGCGGGGCCGTGACACTGGCGGCCGTATTGTCATTGCCTGCGCTCGGGAGTGACATGGGGGCGTTTCCCTCACGTGACCTGCTGATCACCATTGCGGCAGGAGTCATTGTAATCTCGCTGGTCGGTGCCGGGCTACTCATGCCGCTTTGCATCCTGTTTCTGCCCAAACGCGGCATGGAGCGTCATGCGGCAGAGGAGAACGCGGCCCGTCAGGCCCTGCTCCATACGGCCGTCACCCTTCTGCATGATGAAAAGACACGTTGCACACAGGACAGCCAGGCGGAGCCAGCCGATAATGCGCTCAGAATTGATGTGCTGGACCGGCTGGAGCAGAATTATCAGAACCGCCTGAGCCAGATCGATGAGGCGCCACAGGCTTCACTCATGAGCCGCAGCCTGTCATTGCGCCGGGAGAGGCTGGAGCTCGCGTCCCGCCTTTTGCTGCTGCGGGCCCAGCGCCAGACCCTGCACCGGCTGTTTGTGGAGCGGGGAATCAACGATCAGACAGAATGGGAACTGCAGCAGGAGCTCGATTTCGAGGAACAGCTTCTGCGCTCGCGCGTACAGCGCCTGCCGAAAGACATCTGACATCCGGCGCGGTACTGGGGTAAGCCGCGCCGGGGGTGTGCATCGTCACATCATACCGCGTTGAGTCAGTTCCTTGCGCATGGTGCTGAGCATGAAGCGCGTGGAGTCCTCTGCCCTGTCTTCCCAGGCAAACACACAGGAGGAGAGAACCCCGTCAAAACGGATCTCGGCCAGCGTGTCGAAGAACGTGGCCCAGTCAATTTCGCCCTGCCCGATATCGAGATGCTGGTGCACCCGCACCTTTGCGCCCGGCGGGTTGACGATGTAGCGCAGCTCTGACGACTTGCGGTGGTCGAATGTATCGGCCACCCGGATATGCACCAGAATATCTGCCGCCTCACGCAGCATGGCCGCCATATCCTCACCGTAAAAAAAGGTGTGCGGCACGATGTAGGACATCCTGACCGCGTCCGAGCCGATATTGCGGATGATATCGATGGCCGGATGGAAGGTTTCGACCCAGTCTTCCGGATGCGGTTCGAGAGAGAGCGTAATGCCCGAGCGCTCCAGCAGGGGCACCAGATCATCCATAGAGCGCCAGAAGGCGGCCTCGCAGGTTTCGGGCGTGGCGACACCGGGCGGCAGGCCGGCTGCGCGTTCAGGCGAGGTGCCGCGACCGAACTCGGACACCATGATCCTGCATTCCATTTCCGAGGCAATCTCGATGGCGCGGCGCCAGTAGCGCATGGCGGCCTGACGTTCTTCCTCGATCGGACTGGACCAGCGATACATGGGCTGAAGCGTGGTGAGCTCGGTTCCGTTATCGCGCAGCGCTTTCCTGAAATCGCGTACGCGTTGCGACGTGGCGCGCGGCATCACCCACCAGTCCAGAAAATCGGCACGGGGCGAGAGCTCGATGCCATCAAATCCGTATCCCGCCGTCGCACGGGCGATATCGGGCAAAGAGAGATGGCGCTGCATATAGGGGTCAAGAACCAGTTTCACCTTTGGGCTCCTCCTTCAGGACAAACCCGCTCTGGCTGCTTGCTCCCTTGCATACGCAGGCGAGAGGCTTGTGTCAGCGTCGGGTTCGACTGCGAGACCCTAGGCAGAACGCCTGTCGTGGTATGGTGAAAAACTGATTGAAAACCATCATTTTTCACGCCGAGCCCCGTAAAGGGGGCGTGTTATGCTGGGAAACCGCCGGTGAGGCATACTGGCCTCACGAAGGATTTATCCCAAGAGCGCCTCGGTGAGCCTTCATCGGGGCCTGTGGCGTGATGATCAGCGCCGCTGGTGAAGCGCTGATCCTTATGGAACGCGTGTCTGATCCTGTTCGACGTCAACCGGTGTCGCAGCGGTCAGGGTCAGCGGCGTGTCTGGATATCGGGTCCGTTATACTGGCCACTGCCCATGACGCCGCCCGGACCGGGCCGGTTGACCGGGGGTGATACCAGCGAGTCAGGCCACGCAGGTTCAGCAGGTGCGCCGGGCACGATAGCCGTCCGGCCACGTGGCAGGGCTTGCGGGAGTTCCTCACGCAGGCGCTTGAGAAGGCGCTCGCGCAGGTCACAGCAGAGATTCCACATGCCATTGGCGTCAACAGCACCCGCAATGAGGCGGATGGAGATCACCTGCGCATTGCTGTCAGCCACCTGACAGCCAACCGAACTCATGTCGCGGTCCCAGTCGGGTGATTTTTCAAGCTCTTCGTGAAAGAGGCGACGGACCTCATCGACCGGCGTCTGATAATCGAGCCACAGAAACAGCGAGCCGATGAGCGAGGGAGAGCTGTGCGTCCAGTTCTGGAACGGGTTCTCAAGGAAATAGGCAATGGGGACAATATAGCGTCGGCGATCCCATGTGCGCAGCACCACATAGGTCGCGTTGATCTCTTCCACATAGGCCCAGTCACCATTGAGGATCAGCATATCCTCCATACGTATGGGCTGGGTGATGGCAATCTGGATGCCTGCAATGAGGTTGGACAGGGCAGGACGGGCCGAGAGACCGACGACCAGTGAGGCGGCACCCGCCGAGGCGAACAGCGACACGCCATACTGACGCACAGACTCGAACACCATGAGCGCGGCACCCACGGTGATCACCCCGCAGGTAATCTCGATCAGGCGGCGCAGGATGCGGATCTGGGTCTGATGCGAGCGGACCGTGATGTCATCCACATGCTCGCGGTTGGCGATGCGATCGAGATATTTGTCAGTGCCGAAGCGGAACGCCTTGATCAGCCCGAAACCGATGGTGATGATCACGGCGAAAGCGAAGAAATGCGCCAGAAACTGGATGGTGGTGGGGGCAAATCCCGTCGTGGCCGGCAGGGCCGCAGAGGCCGCCACGATCATCAGCAGCAGGCGCACATGGTTTTGCAGCCTGGCGATTGTCTCGTGAATGAAGGCGATGCGACGCAAACCCGGCAGACGCGGCAGCGCCTCGGTAATCAGGCGACTGAAAAGCAGGGCAATGAGCGCGGCGGCAACCAGCAGAAGTGTTGACGCCACTGATGGCGGGAGCCAGTCGAACCATGCGAGAAGTCTCGACATGGAGTGCACATAGTCTTGCTTGATCACAGGCTTTCCTTCTTCACTCGAAACGACAGGGCATTTTGCTATCACGTTGCCGTGATGTCGCAAAACCGGCGCATGAGAGGGTTAACCCCTGATGTCGCCAGCGTTTCCCATGAAAGAGCGGTAAGGAAAGGCGTGCAGGTGACGGCGCCCGGATAGGAAGCGCCGCTACAGCCCTGCGCCTGGTGTCTGTGCGTTATGCCTCTGGACGAGAGGCCAGGCGTCGAGCCAGCAACGTGCAAACGAAAAGCTGGATCTGGTGATACATCATGAGTGGCAGCACCACCGTGCCGACCACGGACATCGGAAACAGGATATTGGCCATCGGCACACCGGTGGCGAGCGACTTCTTCGAGCCGCAGAGCATGAGCGAGATGCTGCTTTCTTCCGAAAAGCCAAGTGCGCGGCCCATCAGGCGCGACAGGAACAGAACCAGCCCCAGAAGCACGATATCGAGCCCGGCGGTCAGGGCAAGGTCAGGGAGCGATACGCGATGCCAGATTCCTTCCACCACGGCATGGCTGAACGCCGTATAGACCACCAGCACGACGGAGCCGCGATCGCTCAGCGAGAGCAGTTTCTTGTTGCGGTGCGCCCAGGCCCCGAGGCGCTTGTGCAGCAATTGCCCGATGCCGAAGGGCAGCAGAAGCTGGGTTGCGATATCCACGATGGCATGGGCCGACCAGATATTGCCTTTCTGCACGATCAGCCCAACCAGAACAGGCGTGGCTACGATGCCGAGCAGGTTCGACAGCGTGGCTGCACAGATCGAGGCAGGCACATTGCCTCTGGTGATAGAAGTCAGCGCAATTGAGCTCTGCACGGTTGAGGGCAGGCAGCACAGAAAAAGCACTCCATGCCACATATCGGGCTTGAGCAGACAGGGCATGAGGGCATGAAGCACAAGACCCAGCACGGGAAAGAGCAGAAACGTGCAGGACAGCACGCTGCCCTGAAGCCGCCAGTCACGTACGCTTTCCAGCACGGCCTCGGGTTTGAGCCTTGCGCCCTGCAGAAAGAACATCAGGGCGATGAGCAATGTGGTCAGTTTCGACAGGATGACCGCCACAGGCCCCGAGCAGGGGAGGAAGGTGGCCAGCACGATGGCGGCGATCAGACTGAGCAGAAAGGGGTCGAGTTTGCGCATGGTGAGCGATTTCCACCGCAACACCTGTCTTTGGCAAGAGGGAGCAACCGCCCCGGCCATCTGGAGGGAAATGCAGGTCGTGCCTGTTGTGCTTCAGAGTGGCGCCGGATGCCCTCCTCCGAAGCGATTGTCCCAGGCCGGAACCGTGCAACGCGTAAGGCTGGAAGCCTCGAGAATGACGGCTCCGTAAGGTTTGTTCAAAGATGGGGAAGGGCCATTATTATGGTCTTGATGTATAATTATATATTATCTAGAGTATAATAGTAAAACATAAAATTTATCATGTTTATATTTTGGATATTATTTGCGTATCGCGTGGGAAATATTACGAAAAGACAACTATTCTGCTGGTGATGTGTCTTTGCGGCTCTGGTAAGAGTGAGGGCTTACTCCTCACCAAGATATTATCGACAGCCCATGATCAAAAGTATCCCCGGTTTCTTCAAGGTCTCAACGCTCTTCGATCTCTTCGAGGAATGCGCCATGCTGATTCTCACGCTCTGCGTCATGGCCGTGGCGACGCTTGGGCTTGTGCATGTCGTCTATGCTGTTTTCGAGATGGTGCGCTCGGCAACGCTGGTTCCATCCAACCCGGCTGTCCTGCAATCGCTGTTCGGCCTTTGCTTTACAGTGCTGATTGCGCTGGAGTTCAAACATTCCATTCTCGTTGCACCGGATACACCCTCTCATAGCCTGGTCAGGATGCGTTCCGTACTGCTGATCGGCATGATGGCGACCGTGCGCAAATTCATCGTGCTCGACCTGAGCGCAGTGGATGTTATGGGGGTTCTGGCGCTGTCGGCCTCGGTCCTGTCTCTCGGTATCTGCTACTGGCTGGTACGCAGCCGCAAACCTGTTGCCGATAGTGCGGCACCCGGCGTCATGCTTCCCGGTGCAGTCGCGACCGTTATGCCACCGGGGGCCAGTCATCCCGGCTCGACGCACGAGACAGTTTGAGCCTTTCCATCGCCGCGATGCGGCCAACCGGCCCTCGATATGCCGCGTCAGACCTGTTTCCTATCCATGCCATGCAGCCCCGAGTTCCCTATGCGAGGCAGGGTGTGCGAAGGTTGTTCTCACCCGGATGTCCGATCCCGGGCAGGGTAGGGGATGTGAGCTTGCTGGCGCAGGCCGTGACACGCAGAGTCGGGCAGAGGGATTGATCGCCATGACAGGAACGCCTGCTGACAAGCCTGATCGCTTTGGTGACGAGGTTGTGCCCGGCAAATGTCCAGATGACCGTATCACGATCCTCTCGACCCGGCTTCTGGCCAATGACTGGGGCGTTTTGACACGTTACACGCTGAGCTATAGGCGCAGGAGCGGCACGACTCAGGTCTTTACGCGAGAGACGTATGATCGTGGCGATGGGGCCGCGATCCTGCTTTACGATGACGAGAGGCAGGTGGTCCTGCTTACCCGACAGTTCCGATTTCCAGCGTATGTCACAGGGCATCGTGAGGATCTGATTGAGGTTTGCGGCGGCCTGCTCGATCACGATGACCCGGCCACCGCCATGCGCCGTGAGGTTGGTGAGGAAATGGGGGTCGAGATTGGCGAGATAACCCCCATAGGGTGCTATTATATGAGCCCCGGATCGGTGACCGAGCGCATCCATTTCTTCACCGGGGCTTACAGGCCCGGGATGCGGATCGGGCCGGGCGGCGGCCTGGAGGGGGAGGGCGAGGAAATCGACGTGATGGAAGTCGCGTTCCCTGAAGCCCTGCGCATGATCGATGACGGACGTATTCTGGATGCCAAGACGATCCTGCTTTTACAGCATGCGGCAATCAAGGGTCTTATGAGCGTTCGAGGCGCAGGGCGATAGGGTGGTTTCCGGCTCGGCGGCTGACCCGATGATAACGGACCAATGTGCATATCCTGACACAACCCTGTGATGGCCTGTCTTAACTGCTGACAAGCAAAAGACGATGACTTACAAAACGAAAGCTAGTTTTTCGTTTTGAAAGATTCTTGACCATGTCGATGGGCGTGAACAGCGCGACTCTCAAACGCCGTCTGGGAATTGTCGATGCCGTAAGGCGCGCCGGATTCATACGGACCGAGGCGCTGGCGAGTCAGTTCGACGTTTCCATGGTGACGATAAGGTCAGACCTTGCCTATCTGCAAAGCCAGAATCTCGTCATCAGAACAAATGGTGGTGCTCAGCCGGCTCACGATTATGCTGTCGATGCGCCTCTGGATGAGGGGCCCACCCTGTATGAGGCCCGGGCCCTGGCGCGTGCTGTCGCCTTCAGGCTCAAGCCAGGGCAGTGCGTTTTTCTGGACAACACGCAGGCCGCTTCTTTCGTGCCGGTCTATGCGACAGCCGAAAACCTGCGTTTCGTCGTCAACAGCTTCGAAACCTACCATATGGCGAGCCGGACCAGCGATGCGGCGGTCTCGTTGCTTGGTGGCGAGTATGACCGGCTGGGATACCCGTTGATCAGCCCCGCTGCCGATCATGCCTTGTCTTTCTATGATCTGGATCTTGCGGTCATTTCGGCAGCCCAGATCAGCAAGCGGGGTTTCACCTGTCTCGATCAGACAGGCAGCTGTCTGGAGAGTGCCATCATCCGGGCGCGGCAGGTCTTTTTGCTGACTGACCGTCTCGATCGGGCTGATGAGGACGGTCATGTTCTGGCCTGGCGCAAAACCATGTCGGTTCTGCATGGGGGCACACCGCCCGATGGCGCGGTGCTGTGCGAGGACTGGTCTGTTTTTGCAGATGACACCGCACCCTCCGGCTGAGCGCCTCGCTGGGCCTTTTCCTTTTCTTCTGTTTCCCCTTCGATGGATAACCGATCATGGCATCCAGTTTTCTGATGGACCAGTCCCCGGACGCGCCGCGTTGCATCATCACAATCGGTGAGATTGTGGTCGAGATCATGGCCGAGACCCAGGGGACGGGTTTTCTTGAACCGATGGCCCTCAAGGGGCCTTACCCTTCGGGCGCACCGGCGATCTTCATTGATCAGGTCGCTCGTCTGGGCGTGGAGTGCGGTATCGTCTCGGTGGTCGGGCGTGATGATTTCGGCACGCTCAATATCGAGCGGCTGAGGCGTGATGGTGTCGATGTTTCTGCCATTCTGAGCGTGGACAGTTTTGCAACAGGCAGTGCGTTCGTGCGCTACCGGCCCGATGGCAGCCGCGATTTCGTCTATAACATCCGCCAGTCTGCCTGCTCGCAAACGGGCCTTCACGAGGCGGCGCGTGGACTGCTCAAGCGCGCGACCCATGTCCATGTGATGGGGTCCTCACTGTTTTCCTTTCCGATCATCGATGCCGTGACGACCGCTGTGCATCAGGTCAAGGCGCAGGGTGGAACCGTTTCATTCGACCCGAATATCCGCAAGGAGATGCTCGACATCCCCGATATGCGGGCAGCCCTGCAATTGATGCTTCAGGAATGCGACATCTTCCTGCCAAGCGGTCCCGAGCTGCTCCTGTTCAGCAGTGGCACGACGCAGGAGGCCGCCATTGCCGAGATCCTCGACATGGGCGTTTCTGAAATCGTACTCAAACAGGGCAGTGAGGGCGCGACCTGCTTTTGTGCCGACAAGACCGTCCACGGTGCGCCGTTCCCGGCGCAGGAAATCGACCCGACAGGCGCGGGCGACTGCTTTGGCGCGACCTATGTCACATGCCGCCTGCTCGGCAAGACGCGCGAAGACTCGCTGCGCTATGCCTGTGCCTCCGGGGCGAGGGCCGTTTCGTTTTTCGGCCCGATGGAAGGTACCTCCGATTTCGCGGCGCTCGATCAGCTTATTGCAGGCCAGAACACGGGAGAAAAAGCATGACCGGTTCGCTCATCTCGACATTGCGGGCGCGTTTCGTCCAGGGCGACAAGACAGCTGTCACCTCGGTATGCTCGGCTCATCCCCTTGTCATTGAGGCCGCCCTTCTTCATGCGGCATCGCACGGCAAGGCCGTGCTGATTGAGGCGACCTGCAATCAGGTCAATCAGGATGGCGGCTATACCGGCATGACGCCTGCCGATTTTCGCGATTACGTATACGGTATCGCCGATCGGCTGGGCTTTGCGCGTGAGCAGATCATTCTGGGCGGCGATCATCTCGGTCCCAATCCGTGGAAATCGCTTCCGGCAGAGCAGGCCCTGCAAAAAGCCTCCGACATGATTGCGGCTTTTGCCGAGGCAGGATTTACCAAGCTGCATCTCGACGCCAGCATGGGTTGCAAGGGTGAGGCCGAGCATCTGCCCGATGCCATTGTGGCAGAGCGGGCCGTGATGTTGGCCAAGCGGGCCGAATCCGTCGCACCGGGGCGGCCTGTCTATGTGATCGGTACGGAAATTCCTACACCGGGCGGGGCGACCGAAGCCCTCGATCACGTTACGCCCACCACACCGGACGCGGTTCGTGCGACCTATCAGGTGCATGAAAACGCCTTCCGCGAGGCGGTGCCCGAGGCCTGGTCGCGCGTGATTGGCATCGTGGTGCAGCCCGGTGTGGAGTTTGGCCATGAGGATGTGGTCATTTACCAGCCCGAGCAGGCCAGCGCGCTTGTTGCCACATTGGCCCGTCTGCCGGGTCTGGTTTTCGAGGCACATTCAACCGACTATCAGCCGGGCACGGCGCTGGCACGACTGAAGCAGGACGGGTTCTGTATCCTGAAGGTCGGGCCGGAGCTGAGCTTTGCCTTGCGCGAGACGCTTTACGGGCTGGACGCCATACGTGGCTTCATCGACCCACAGGCGGTCTCGCTGGTCGGGACGATGGAAAAGACCATGCTCGATGCGCCTGCCAACTGGCAGAGCCATTATCATGGCGATGCGATGGAGCAGCGCATCCTGCGCCATTTCAGCTATAGCGACCGCATCCGCTATTACTGGCCCGAACCGGCCGCCGAACAGGCCGTGACAGCGCTGATCCAGTCGCTGGAACAAATATCCATTCCTGAAACCATGATCAGCCAGTATCTGCCCCGGCTTTTCGAACGCGTGAAATCGGGTGCGCTTGCCGCCGAGCCTCGGGCTCTTCTGATCCAGTCGGTTCGCGATGTGCTCGAACGTTACGAGACGCTTTGAACCATGTTCCCAGTGCGGGGGCCTGGAGAGACAAGGACCCCGCAAGACCCGTTCGGCCTGTCTGACTTTACCTGACTCAATTGACCCATCCGTCATCATCCGATGACCATAGGAATCATGACATGAATGCCACCACCGCCTCTCAGGGCAAGCCATTGCAGGATCGTGTTGCGCTCATTACGGGTGCCGCACGCGGTATCGGCCGCGCTCTTGCCGAGCGCTATGCACGCGAAGGTGCGCACGTTGTTATCGGTGACCTGAATGAGGCGGGTGCGATCAGCGCCGCTGCCGAACTCGGTGCTGATCATCTTGGCGTTGCACTCGATGTAACCCGACAGGATTCCATCGATGCCGCGCTGGCGGCAATTATCGCGCGTTATGGCCGTATCGATATTCTGGTCAATAATGCCGGTCTGTTCGATCTCGCTCCGACGGTCGAGATCACGCGCGAAAGCTATCATCGCGTGTTTGCCGTCAATGTCGAAGGGCTGCTTTTCACGCTCCAGGCGGTCGCACGCCAGATGATTGCGCAGGGTCATGGCGGCAAGATCATCAATTTCGCCTCCCAGGCCGGTCGCCGCGGTGAGCCATTGGTGGCCATCTACTGCGCCTCGAAGGCAGCCGTGATTTCTCTTACCCAGAGCACCGGGCTCGATCTCATCAAATACGGCATCAACGTCAATGCCATTGCACCGGGCGTGGTCGATAACGAGCACTGGGATGACGTGGACCGTCGCTTCGCCCAGTACGAAAATCTGCCTCTTGGTGAAAAGAAGCGGATCGTTGGCGCATCGGTACCGTTCGGACGTATGGCGCGTCCTGACGAGATCGGGGGGCTTGCGGTTTTTCTGGCCTCGAAGGATGCCGATTATATCGTCTCGCAAACCTATAATATCGATGGCGGCAACTGGATGAGCTGAAGCGCGATCGTTCATCGCGCTTTCCTGAGCGCGTGGGGGGCCTTGTGTGCCCCCCTGTCAGCGTTCAGCCCGGTCTGATTTTTCCGGAATACTGAAACGACATGCTTCGTGTGTGCAGGCCGACAAGGCCTGCGCCATGCGGCGGGCTGCACCCATGCTGTCGAGCCGGTAACGATCCCGATCGTTGCCAGGCCTGGGCATGAAGGATGGCGCGCGCCCTGAAGAAGGGAAAAAAGAATGAAAAAGCAGAGGCAGCCCGGCATGGGTGATACCGATCGTGCTGGCATCGAGGCGATTGTCGAGCAGACCTCACCGGGGCGGTCCGCATGGCTCATTCTCGCGGTGGCCTCTTTTGCCGCCGCAGTATGCGGTGGGCTTTACGGCTATGATACCGGTGTGATTTCCGGGGCGCTTTTGCTCATGACGCGTGAATTCGGGCTGTCGCACACGCAGCAGGAAATCGTGACGGCGTCCATACTGGCCGGTGCGGTCGTGGGGGCACTGATCACGAGCTGGTCATCGGAGCATCTGGGCCGCAAGCAAACCGTCCTTGTCGTGTTGTTTCTGTTCGCCTTGGGGGCGATTTTGTGCTCGATGGCCCCGAGCATCGGTACCCTTGTCGCTGCACGTTTCCTGCTGGGCATCGCGGTGGGCGGTTCCACGCAGGTTGTGCCCATGTATATCTCCGAATTATCGCCAAGCCGTTATCGTGGCACGCTGGTCACCACCTTCAATGTGGCGATCGGGGTCGGGATCGTTCTGGCGAATATCGTTGGATATTATTACCACGATGTCTGGTCATGGCGCCGTATGGTGTCGGTCGCTTCCATCCCGGCAGGTCTGGTCTTCATAGTCATGCTGTTCATGCCGGCCAGCCCGCGCTGGATTGCCGAAAAGCGGGGCCTGACGGCGGCCGCGCGTATTCTTGAACGGGTGCGACATACGAAGCTCGATATTCATCAGGAGCTTACCCAGATCGAGCGTATCCGCCAGTCGATTAACCCCGAGAATTCCGGCTGGGCCGGGTTGGTGCAGCCCTGGGCACGCCCCGCGCTGATCGCTGCTCTGGGGGTGGCTTTCTTCACGCAATGTGGCGGGCTGGAGATGATGATCTACTACTCTCCTACCTTCCTGTCCGATGCCGGATTTGGAAAAAGTGCGGCCCTTCTGGCCAGCGTCGGGGTGGCTTTCGTTTATGCCATTGTCACCCTGGCTGGGTGTTTTCTGGTCGATCGCGTCGGGCGTCGTCGTCTGATGCTGATCATGATTCCGGGCTCGGTCATCAGTCTGATCGGGCTTGGCATTTCGTTCATCTCGGGCAGTCATCAGGGTTTTGGCGCGCTTGCCACTGTGGCTTTCCTCCTGCTTTTCATGATGTTCAATTCGGGCGGTATCCAGATCTGTGGCTGGCTTTTGGGGGCAGAGCTGTTTCCGCTTGGTATGTGCGGCCCGGCGACGGCGCTTCATGCGGCGATGCTCTGGGGCAGTAATCTGCTCGTGACCGGAACGGCACTCACTCTGGTGCAGGAAGTTGGCATTGGCGCAACGATGTGGATCTATGCCGGAATCAATTTCCTGTCCTTTGTCTTCGTTTATCGCCTCGTGCCGGAAACGGCCGGTTTGTCGCTGGAGGATATCGAGGGCAATCTGCGGGCGGGCAGTTTCAGCCCGGGTAGAATCCGCAGGATCGACAAGGCTATCGTTACCATTGGCCCGCAGAGATCAACGACTATAAGCGGCAGGGCTTGAGAGCCGGTCCGATTCCATAGGGTCCGGATTTTTCTGGTAGCTTGTCGCACTGGATTATCGTGCTAAGAATTGGGGGCTGTAATGGGTTTTTCGGCGCAAACAGGACGGGTTGTCAGGATATGTGCGGGACTCTGCATGGCGACCTCTCTGCCCTTGAGCGCGCATGCTGCCGACACAGCTTTCGCGCCTGCCGATCAGGCTAGGCTGGGCCAAATTGAAGCGCAGATAGGAGCTGAGGTCCCGGCGCGGCCTGTCGACCCGGCAGGTTTCACCTATCGTATCTCGAAGGTTTCGGCGCTGTTTCTCGGGACGCCCTATATCGCCAATACACTGATTGGTGGTGTCGACACACCGGAGCGTTTGGTCATTCGTTTTGACGGGGTCGATTGCTACACGTTCATCGATCTTGTGCGCGCACTGTCGCTTTCCAGTAACGAGGCCGGGTTTGTCGCAGCGCTTGAAAATACCCGTTATCGCGACGGCAAGGTTGCCTATCTGAACCGGCGGCATTTCCTGACAGACTGGGTGGCGCTTGCACCGCATAATGCCCGTGACATGACGCGCGATTTGTCATCGCAGGCGCAGGTTACGCGTAAAAACCTGAATCAGCGTGCTGATGGCGGGGTCTATATCAAGGGGCTCGCCATTCACCCGCGCGATGTTGCATGGCTGCCGCCTGAGGCGCTTACCCCGCAAATTGCCAGAAAGATCCATACAGGCGACGTTATCGGTATTTATACGGCGCTGCCTGGTCTGGACGTAACCCATACCGGCCTTGCTATCTGGAAAGACGGGACGCTCTGGTTCCGTAATGCCTCATCGCTCAAGGCCAATATGAAAGTCGTGGATACGCCGCTGCAAACCTATCTGAAGGGCAAGCCGGGCTTTCTTGTTCTGCGTATGCCTGAAGCGGAATAACGGGCGTCATATTGCCCGCAAGGGCTGGGGGCGGGAGGCCTGATGTCTTGTCCTGCAAGACCGTCAGGGCCTCTGGTTTGTCTGCGCGTCTGGCGGGAGCAGTTCGCAAATCCAGTCCTCGCCCTGCAGGGGGACGCCAAACAGATCATGCGGTGCGGTCGCAACGCAGGAAAAACCGTTTCTTGCGTAAAGACGACGGGCATTTTCGAGCACAGTATGGGTCCACAGGATAACGCGCCGGTAGTGCTTTTCACGGGCGAAAGCGAGACATTGCTGCACAAGTGCATCGCCAATGCCTCGCCTGCGGGCAAACGGCTCGACATGCAGCAATCGCAACCGGGCAACACCATCACCTTCATCGGTCAGGAAAGCGGCACCGGCCATGACCTGATCGAGATCGGCAACCCAGCAGGCTTCACGTGCCGCGTCGAACCCGCTCAGAAAGCGTGAGGCCGTTTCGGCAATCAGACATTCAAGCTTGTGTCCCCAGCCATGGCTTTGTGCATACAGCGCTGATTGACGGGAGGCGATAAGGCTGACTTCCCCGGGCCGGGGGGCACGCAGGGTCAAAGACGCGTCGGCTGATGGTGCCAGCAGAAAACGTGCATGGGTGAGCGATGTCACGAGGTCGTAGCGCGAAAGGGGGGCGAGGGCCGCCAGCGTGGTCCGAATAGCTCCCTGAACGCGCTCCTCAAGGCCCGAGAGCATCTCACGCCCGCCTGGGGTAAGGGTAATCGGGCGTAGACGCCTGTCATGTTCAGGGCAATCGCGATGGATCAGGTTACGGCGGGTCAGGCGGCCGATCATGCGACTGAGTTGCCCCCGGTCGATCTGCAGGGAGTTTTGCAATGCGGCGGCGGTTACGGGCGTGCCCTGTATGTGTTCCAGACGCGCAATCTCGAAAATCAGACGCGCTTCGGCGAGGGTGATGTTCGACCCTGCAAAATGCGCGTCCAGCGCACCGACATGCTGGATAAAAAAGCGGTTGAAACGCCGGACGGCTTCGATTGCGTGATCCATGATGTCTGCCTGAAACGAAATAACCTGAACCTTGCCTGCGCCCGTTTAGATTTCCCGGCCCACACGGCCTCGGGGAGAATGCGATTCCGGGGACTGGACTTTCCTTAGAGTATGACCCGGGTGTCAGCCAGGCCAGTTGCAATGCCGCGATTGAGGTAAGCGTGACAGGTGGATTGATGCATGGTTGGCAAGGGTACTATCGATGCTCAAGGCGACGCGTCGTCGCATGACGTAAGCGGATCGTTGGTTACCGGATTATGAGGATAACGCCTGCTTTTAGCAGGTATCAGGTGTTGACGAGAAGCCAGAGGGCCGCGTGATTGAGTGTATTGGGGAGATCACCGTCGGCGAGCTCAGCTATGCCGGGCTTGCTCATGGTATTGTAGTTCTCGACGACATATTCGTCTGGATAGGCACCCCGGGCAGCCAAGTCAGCGACCTGTCTCATCAATAGATTCATGAAGGTATCTCGTGAAGCTGCACCCGGGGACAGAATGGCAGTGGTCCACAGATTGGAAGTCTTCGCCCAGATGATCTCATCGGCAATGAACGTTCGATACGCCTCCGGTTGATGGAAATAGAAGTCGACCGGAATATCTGACGTCACACCGCCGCTGAGTCGGCAGACCGCTCTGCAATGACACCAGTATGTGCCGCGTGGGAGCAGAACTCTCACATAAGAGTCGCGTTT
>JAAAKD020073736.1:0-14880 GCA_010014825.2 Danaus melanippus
GGGTGTAAGGCTTATACTAGCCCGGGACCGCATTACAGCGGTACGGTCGCAAAAATCCAGCGAATGCTGTCCCGCCGCTCCGTGGGTATGGGGCTCCCCAAGTTCTGGGGTGCAGTGCGGCCCGCCACAGTGTCCTTGGATGCGGAACTGGTGGACGCCAAGGGGGCGAAGTCCTTTAGCTGGTGAGAGCCAAGGGGGGCTGCGCCTCTCTTTTTTCCCGATCCTGAGCACCTATTCCTGAACACCTATTTGGGGGCGGTAAGGCATCATGACAGAAATTCACTCTTCTTCTGCCCTGCCGCTCCTGAAGCTGCAGGGCATCACCAAAAGCTTTCCCGGGGTGAAAGCGCTCAAGGGCGTTTCACTGAACCTCATGCGTGGTGAGATTCATGCGCTGCTGGGTGAAAACGGTGCCGGGAAATCGACGATTATCAAGATCATAGGCGGCATCCAGCGCCAGGATGAGGGCGAGATGCTGCTCGATGGCGAAGCGTGCCATTTCACGAGCTATCGCGACGCCATCGCGCGCGGCATCGGCATCGTGTTTCAGGAATTCAGCCTGGTGCCCGATCTCGACGCGATCGATAATATCTTTCTGGGGCGAGAAAGGCGCAATGCGCTCGGGCTGAGCCGCCGCACGGCCATGGCGCGTCAGGCGGCTGGCCTTTTTGAACGCATCGGCGTGCAGATCGACCTGACCGTCCCCGTCGGACGGTTGAGTGTTGCCGAGCAGCAATTCGTGGAGATTGCCAAGGCGCTCTCGCTCGATGTGCGCATCCTTATTCTGGACGAGCCAACGGCTCCGCTGACGCCTAATGAGGCAGCGCTGCTTTTTCGTGTCATGCGGCAGCTGCGCGATGAGGGCATCGGGATCATTTTTGTCTCGCATCATCTCGAGGAGATCTTCGAGATCTGCGACCGAATCACCATTCTGCGCGACGGTGCGAATGTCGGCCTGACACCAGTCGCATCCTGCAGCATGGATCATCTGGTCGAGATGATGGTGGGGCGGCGTATCGAGAACAGCTTCCCCCCCAAGGCCGATGACATCGACCGCACCGTGCTGCTGACAGCGCGGCATCTGCGCAGTCGCAGTGATGCAGTCACCAGCGATTTCGATCTCCATGCGGGTGAAATTCTGGGCTTTGCGGGGCTGGTGGGTTCGGGGCGCACCGAGACAGCTCTGGCGCTGATCGGGGCGCTACCTTGTCCGGGCAAGAGCGTGACCATGCGCGGGCGTGACGTCACCCTGTCCGATCCGGCAGCGGCACTGAAGGCTGGGATCGGGCTCCTGCCCGAAAACCGCAAGATTGAAGGGCTGATCCTGCCATTCAGTATCCGCGACAATATCTCGATCAATAATCTTCCACAGTATACGCGGTCCATAGGGCTGATCGACCGGCGCAAGGAGCGTGAGAAAACCGCTTCTCTCATGCGTGCCCTGCAGGTCAAGGCCCCGGATGCCGAGACGGCAACCGTCACGCTCAGCGGCGGGAACCAGCAAAAAGTGGTCATCGCGCGCTGGCTTAATCGTCGTTGCCCGATCCTGATCTTCGATGAACCGACGCGCGGGATCGATGTCGGGGCCAAAGCGGAAATCTATCGTCTGATGCGGGACCTGACAGGGGAGGGTTTTGCGATCATCATGATCTCATCAGAACTGCCCGAAATTGTCGGGATGTGCGACCGCGTCGCTGTTTTTTATCGTGGCGCCATCTCGACCATACTCGAAGGAGATGCGCTGAACGCCGAGGAGATCATGCGTCATGCCACATCAAGCGGTACAAAATCCGTTGGACAGGGATATGCCTCTCATCAGCCCGCCGGGCCAGGAGCGTCGCTCCATGCGTGACTCCGTCATGGCGCTGTCACGGCGCTCGACCGCAATTTTGCCTGCCATGGGGCTCATTGTGGTCGTCATCGGCATGATGTTTCTCAACAGTCGTTTCCTGTCGCTGGGCAATCTGGAGAATATCGGTCGCCAGGTCTCGATCAACGCCATCATTTCGGTCGGTATGACATTCGCGATCCTGACAGGCGGCATTGATCTGTCAGTGGGAGCCACCATGGCGCTTACTGGTACGCTCACGGCGGGGCTGCTCGCCAGCGGGGTGTCAGGCGTCGTTGCCATCCTTGCGGGGATCGGGGCGGGTATGGTGTTCGGGCTCGGCAACGGACTGTGTATCGCCGGTCTGCGTATGCCCCCCATCATTGTCACGCTCGCCTCGATGAGCATCGCGCGCGGGCTGGGACTGATCTACACCAATGGCTATCCGGTGACGGGCCTGCCCGACTGGTTCGGCTTTCTGGGGCGTGGCACCATTCTGGGGGTGCAGACCCCTATCGTGATCATGGCGCTGACATTTGTGGTGGCCTATGTGATGCTCGAGAAAATGCCGATCGGGCGCTATATCTTCGCCATTGGCGGCAATGAGGACGCCGTGCGTCTCTCTGGTATCGATGCGCGTCGCTACAAGGTTATCGTTTATCTTGTCAGCGGCGTGACAGCAGCGATTGCCGGTATCCTGCTCAGCTCGCGCCTCATGAGCGGCCAGCCCAATGCGGGTATGGGGTTCGAACTCGATGCCATCGCTGCCGTGGTGCTTGGCGGAACGGCAATTTCCGGTGGGCGCGGCTCGATTGTTGGCACGTTGATCGGTGCGCTTCTTCTGGGCGTGCTCAATAACGGCCTCAATCTGATGAATATCTCACCCTATGTGCAGAATGTCATTAAGGGCGCGATTATCCTGCTGGCTATCTTCATCAGCCGTCAGACCCGTCCCGGGGCACGTTGAACGTTATCAGCTGGTGTGGCCAGCTTTCTCTACTCCCATTTGAGAAAGGGGTCCGGTAAGTCGGCGTAACAACCGGGATCGAAAGCGCCAGTATCGGGCGGTGTGATCAGGCACGCGTCAAGTGCCTGACGCAAGGCGGCCTCGTTCAGACTGGCACCGATAAAAACGAGTTCCTGCCTGCGGTCACCATAGCAATGGTCCCATAGCGCATCGAGTGTTTGCCGCCATTCAGCATCGGTCGGCCAGTCTGCCGCAGGGATACTTGCCCACCAGCGCCCGGCGGCCTGGTTGCGCGCCAGCGAGCCGGCAATGCTCAGCTCGCCCACCCAGTCGGGGCGGGTCGCCAGCAAGAAATACCCCTTGGCGCGCACAAGCCCCGGCCATGAGCGGGCGATCAGTGAAGCGAAGGCTTCCGGCTCGAAGGGTTGTCGGGCGCGATAGACGAAGCTGGTCACGCCATAGGCCTCAGTCTCCGGCGCATGCATGTGCGGGTGGTAGAGTTCCTGAAACCAGCGGGCATGGCGATGGGCCCGCTCGAAATCGAAAAGGCCGGTATCAAGCACCTCCCGCGAGGCAAGACGGCTTTCCGAGGTTTCGATCACCCGGGCCTCGCTATTGAGGGCGTTGATGATGGAGCGTGCGACCCGGCGCTGTGCCTCGCTTGCCGTATCGATCTTGTTGAGCACAATGACGTCGGCAAATTCGATCTGCTCCGTCAGGAGATCGACAAGGCTGCGATGGTCATCCTCGCCAGCGCTCTCACCCCGCTCATGCAGGAAATCGGTGGAGGAGAAGTCATTGAGCAGATTGACCGCATCGACCACCGTCACCATCGTATCGAGCCGCGCCACGTCGCTCAGACTATGCCCTGCCTCGTCACGAAACTCGAATGTGGCGGCAATGGGCATAGGCTCTGCAATACCTGTTGACTCAATCAGCAGGTAGTCAAAGCGATCGAGGGCGGCAATGCGGCTGATTTCCGTCAAAAGGTCATCGCGCAGGGTGCAGCAGATGCAGCCATTGGTCATCTCAACGAGGTTTTGCTCCGCACGCGTCAGATCGGCATGACCCGCGCGAATGAGTGCGGAATCGATGTTCACCTCACTCATGTCATTGACGATCACCGCTATCCGCAAGCCTTCGCGGTTATGCAACAGATGGTTCATCAGCGTGGTTTTCCCTGCGCCGAGATACCCTGAGAGGATGGTCACCGGCAGGCGCGTGTCACGGTTTCCCTTGTTGGTCGCGCGGGTTTCGGCGTTCTCGCCGGACAGATGAGCGGGGGAAAGGCTGGATGAATCGGGCATGAGGCGCTCGGGGCAAGGGAACGGGGAAGGATTGAAATCTTTGATAGAACTGTTATGTTATAACATAACTTATTCTGAGGGCCACCCATGATTGCTTCCTGCCCGACGCGACGTATCCTCGCCTTCCGTAAAAGCTCGCTGGCGGTCACACTCCCTTCCGGCGACCTGACGACGCTGCCACTGGGCTTGCACGCAGAGGTGCGCGATGCGGCCTATCGCTACCTTGCGACCCGTCCCGCCGTGATTGTGCTGCGCGGTACGCGTGATGAATTGGGGGTGAAGCTGGCCGATGCCATGCAGGGCACGTTCGACGCCTTGCACGAGGATATCATGTCGCTTGTGTCGCTCTACGCAGATATGACGGGGCACTCTGTCATGCGGGTCAGGCTTGAGCGGATCGTGACGGATAGCTGCCGCAAATTCCATGTCGATCACCTCGCCTTGCGTCTGTTGCGCAGCTATGTCGGGCCGGGCGTGCAATGGACACGCGCTGACGGCGCCCATATCGAGGATACCCCGCCCGGGGCGGTTGTCTTTCTGGCAGGGACGGCCCATCCCGACTGGTCCGATCAATGCACGGTGCGACATCGGTCTCCACCGATGACAGCGGCACAGCTTCAGGTCGGGGGAAGGCTGCTGCTGACGATTGACGAGACTGCGCTGGGGCATGACGGTCTGATCGATGCCTGCTGCGAAGAGGACCATGACACAGCTGATCGCGGCCTGACCCTGCAGGACGGGCACGCGCCGGACGACGATGCGGGGTTGCATGTTCGCCATTGAGAGCTGGCCCGACGGGCAGGATATGCTGCACGGGATGGCTTCCCTGTCAGGCCAGGTTCCCCATGTCCGCGCCGGTAATCTGGAGGACACACTGGCAAGCCTGACCCGTCAGGATCTCGATATGGTCATCTGGACGCGCCGACCTCCACAGAGCTGGGTGGAGGCCATGAGAGAGGCCTTGCCGCCTCTGGAGCCGCTCTCGCTTTCAGGAACGGTCGAACAGGTGATGCAGGCGGCTCAGGCTCTTGTTTCGGAGGAAGGATATCCGGAATTCCTGGCAGAGGACCTTGCCCATTGCGCCTCGCTTGCCGCGGCTCTCTCAGGATCGAACCGGATCAGCCTCGTTCTGACAACGGGTGTGGCCGGGGGGCAGCCCGAGCCGGGAGGGCGTCTGTCGCTGTTCTGCGCCTATGGTCATGATGAAGCCGGCTGGAATTCGGGCGAGCCTTTCACAGGTCCGCGCCTCACTCGGTTCGCGCCGTTCAGTCTGGCTTTCATGCCAGTCCGGGATGAAAGCCGGGTGAGGATCGATCTGGACAAGGCCTCGCTCGGCGTCGTGCTGTTCCTGCGCGCCGACTGAGGGCCGAGCGTCAGGGGGTGATCAAAGCGAGATCTTTCCCTGACGATGCAGTGTCTGGATGCGGTCGGCGGTGCGCAGGGCAATGGCGGTGATGGTCAATGAGGGATTGACGCCCCCTGTGGTCGGGAAAATCGACCCGTCGCAGATCCACAGATTGGGGACGTCCCAGCTACGACAATCGGCATCGACCACCGATGTTTCTGCCGAGAACCCCATTCGCGCCGTTCCCGCCAGATGGTTGGTATCGTTTTCCTGACGCCAGATATCCTGTGCGCCGATGAGTTCGAGTGAGCGTTGCATCTCGCCCAGAGCGTGCTGGATCATGACCTTGTCGTTATCCTGCCAGCCATAGGTGATACGTGTGATGGGCAGGCCGTACTGGTCTTTCTCATCAGCCAGCGTCACGCGGTTATTCATGCTGGGGAGCATTTCCCCTACCATCTTGAGGCCGACCTGATGGTTGTAATCCATCATTTTCTGGCGCAGCGCCTCACCCCACAACCCGCGCGATGAGGACACGGCAGAGGACCATTCCAAGGGCAGGGGACCCTGGGCCATCCAGCAATACCCGCCAAAGAAATCTTTCTTGTCCTCATAGTTCCAGTGCTCGGTGATGGTGAGAGAGGGCGGCCCCTTGTTCCAGCGCACCGTCTCTTTCATCTTGCCATAGACAGCCTGATTGGACTGCACCATGAGGTTGCGCCCCACATAACCCGACCGATTGCCGAGCCCTTGCGGAAAGCGGTCTGTGGCCGAGTTGAGCAATAACCGCGGCGTCTCGATGGCATAACCGGCAACGATGACCTGTTTCGCCTTCTGGAAATGCCACTTCCCTTCGCGATGATAATGCACACCGGTCGCGACACCCTGCGCGTTGGTCTCGATACGTCCCACCAGGGCAAGATCACGTATCTCGGCACCGGCCTTCAGGGCACGGGGAATATAGGTCACAAGCTGGCTCTGCTTGGCGTTGGTCGAGCACCCGACACGACAGAAGCCACGATAGACGCAAGAGGGGGAGTCGCCGCGCGGCGCCGATACCGTAGCGAGAGGCGTTTCAGACCATTGATAGCCCATTGCCTCCGCACCACGCGCAAGCCACTCCGCCGCGCCGCCAATTTCATGCGCACGATAGGGATAGCGTGGCCGTTTCGGCCCCCAGGGATAGGAAATCGGCCCGGCTATGGCGAGGTCGCGTTCAGCCTTGTCGTAATACGACCACATCTCGCGCCAATCGAGCGGCCAGTCGACCGCATAGCCCAGCTTGGTGCGCGACTGGAACCATTCGGGCCTGAATCGTAATGAAACCATAGCGAAATGGACTGTCGAGCCACCAACGGCCTTGCCGCTGTTATTGCTGCCCATCTTGATCGGGTTTGCCCCGTCGATCAGCCGTTCATCGGTCCAGTAAAGCTGGCTCTGACTGGTCTCGTCAGAAGCAAAATCCTCAAGCGGCCTGAAATACGCGCCCGCATCGAACCCGATGACCGAGTAACCCATCTCAGCCAGACGGGCGATCAGGGGGCCTCCACCCGCCCCAGTGCCAATCACCACGAAGTCCACGGGCTCATTCTGCGCATATTCGCGCATGGGCACCCATTCGCCCTTGCGAAAGACATCCGGTGCGCGGCCATTGATGGCGCGCGGTGTGAGCAAGGGATTATCGGACATGACGGTTTTCCTTGCGCACTCTCTCGACCGTTTCGGGCGTGGCTTCGATCGCCCCCCAAGGGGCGCGGCGGGCATTCTGCATACGGACGTAGCCCCGTGGGCTCGCTGGACCGCCAAACCCGATCTCGCTCCAGGCGGTGGGATGGGCGTAATAGGCGGAGAGGATGTCGGTCAGTACATGCCCATTGAAGAAAAGCTGCATCTGCTCAGCGCTCCACCCGGCATGGCCCAGACGACCAGCCCCGGCTTCGCGCATCAGGTTTTCCTGATCGGCGGCGGATAGAAGGTGGAATGAGGCGTCGTGGCGTGCGCGGGCTTCGGCTTCGAATACCGCCAGGCCACTTTTCCATGTTTCGCGCTGGGGGGGCAGGGCTGCATCGCGAAAACCGGGGCGCTCATCCTTCAGCAGCTTCTGGTCAACATAGGCAGCGAGCGGAACGGGCGGGCGATCATTCGGCTGGGGCATAACCCTGTCGCAAAGGGCGCAAAGCGTCAGCCATTCCGCCTGCTCCAGAAAGCGCGCTTCACGTGGTACAGCGAGGCGCTCGTCAATCACGCGGCGCGTTGCATCGTTCCATGAAGGACCAAGGCGCTTATTGAGCACATCATAACCCGGATAGCGCTCAGACATCACGGTCATCCTCCATCAGATCGAGCGCGGCCAGCCCGGCGAGGGCTAGTCCGGTGAAGGCGGGCGGGGCCGGAATAGGGGGGCCATTGAGCAGGTTCTGCTGGATGTTGCGCCAGCCATCCATGTCACGCCCAACGCCGATCGCATGAAAAACGGTGCCGGACACACCCATGATGGCGGTAGCGCGCAGCCACCAGCGTGTCAGGCGGCGGTCCGTCCGGGCATCGCCCAGCGCTGCATGGGTGATGGCCACGGCAGCGGCAGGCGGCATGGCAACAGGCAGGACCATGAACGGGTCGTGGAAACTGCCGCGGAAGTGGAGCAACCCGGCCTCACCCGTTGTGCCGACCATGCCAGCGCCGGTACCCGCGCCGATGACGCGCCCCGCGGGCAGACCAAACAGTTTCGGCACGTCGCCCGGTTTTGTCTCGCGCACTCGTTCAGAGAAAAAACCGAGAAGGCCAGAGAGCCCTATGGCCATGGGCGCACCGAGCGGTGCCCCGTAAAAAAGGTTTTGCCAGATGAATCGTCCCGGCTTCTGGACGACATTCCAGATGTGAAACCCGGTGCCGACCAACCCCACGAGCCCTGTCAAAGCATAAACCCCGTCACGGACCAGATGCGAATGAGCGCGTCTATCCGCCGTGCCATGCGCCGAGACAGCGAGGGCGAGGGCCGAGGTAACAAGGGGGGTGTACATCGCCTTGTTTGCAAAATCGCCCCGGTAATGTTCGACGGCACTGTCGAAAAGAACCGAAGCGGCCAGTGTGCCCGCGGAACGGTTGAGGCGTCTTGCGGCGAGATTGGCGCGATCCGCCGAGGGAGGCGGCTCGGCCGCAAGGGCAGGGAGGGCGGATTTCCGGCTCATGCGCCCGCCCCGCGTTGCGGCAGTGAAGGCCGCCGCTGTGAGCGCGCCGGTCAGGCCGAGGGCCCAGCCAACCGCGCCACGCGGGCCGCTATAACGCGGCACTCAGGATTTCTTCGAAGGCAGGAACGTGGCCAGCATTTCCTTCGCTGACCCACGGATGACATCGAGCAGTTCGGGTTCGGTCGGCAGGGAGGAGAGGAAAGCCTTGGCCTGTTGCAGGGTGATGTGCGGCGGCAGGGGCGGCACGTCTGGATCGGTGCGGGCTTCGAGGATAACAGGACGATCTGCGTTCAGGGCCTCTTCCCACGCACCGGCAATCTGATCGGGGTGATCGACGAGGATACCCTTGAGGTCCAACAATTCTGCGTATTTGTGATACGGGAAATCGGGAATGGACTGCGTGGCGGTCGTCTTGCCCTCGCCAAGCTGGACGCGCTCTTCCCATGTCACCTGATTGAGGTCCTGGTTGTTAAGCACAAGAACGATCAGTTTACGATTTTCCCATTGCTTCCAGTATTTGGAGATCGTGATCATCACGTTCAGGCCATTCATCTGCATCGCCCCGTCGCCCATGCAGGCAATGACGGTCCGTTCAGGAAAGGCCATTTTCGCGGCGACCGCATAAGGTGTGCCAGCCCCAAGCGAGGCAAGGCCGCCTGAGAGCGAGGCCTTCATGCCACGACGGATTTTCAGATCCCGCGCAAACCAGTTGGCGACCGAGCCTGAATCAGCGGTGATGATCGCGTTTTCAGGCAAACGGGGTGACAATTCCCAGAATACGCGCTGCGGGTTGATCGGGTTGGCGTCCGTCATGGCGCGGGCTTCGAGAACCTTCCACCACGTCTCGACTTCCTTCTCGATTTTTTCGCGCCAGCTTCGGTCGCTCTTGCGCTGCAAAAGCGGAATCAGGGCGCGCAGTGCAGCCGCGCTGTCGCCTTGCAGGCAGACTTCCATCGGGTAGCGCAGAGAGAGGTTGGAGCCGTTGATATCGATCTGCACGCCGCGTGCCTGACCCGGATTGGGCAGGAACTCGCTATACGGATAGGCCGAGCCCACCATCAGGAAGGTGTCACATTCCTTCATCAGGTCCCAAGACGGTTTGGTGCCGAGCAGGCCGAGTGAGCCGGTGACGTAGGGCAGTTCGTCTGGCACAGCAGCCTTGCCCAGAAGCGCCTTGGCAATACCGGCGCCCAGCAGGTCGGCGATCGCAATCAGCTCATCCGTCGCTTCCAGCGCGCCTGCGCCGGCCAGAATGGCGACTTTCTTGCCTGAATTCAGAATTTCCGCGGCGGCCTGCAGGCCATGCATCTCTGGCACGGGGCTGATGACTGTCTCGCCAATGCCGGTATGGGTAAAGCCATGCGCCACAGGCGCTTCCTTGTAGGGCAGTTCCTGCAGGTCGTTGGGGACGATTACGATGGTAGGGGCACGTTTGTCACGGGCGATACGCACGGCGCGATCGATGGCGTGTCTCATCTGCGAAGGTTCGGTAACGGTAACGATATATTCCGAGCCAACATCTTTGCAGAGCGATTGCAGATCGACTTCCTGCTGGTAATTCGACCCGATACAGGTGCGCGCCTGCTGGCCCATGATGGCAACGACGCCCACATGGTCGAGCTTGGCGTCATAAAGCCCGTTGAGCAGGTGAATGGCACCCGGACCCGAGGTGGCAAAGCAAAGTCCGACCGGACCCGTGAATTTGGCATGGGCGGAAGCCATGAACGCCGCCATTTCCTCAGGGCGCACCTGAACATATTCCACACGCCCGGCATCGATCTCGCGCTGAAGCGCCACATCGATCCCGCCTGCACCATCGCCGGGATATCCATAGGCCCTTTTCAGGCCCCATTCCTGTAGGCGTTTCCACATGAATTCGCTGACATTCATGGACATGGCTCTGATGCTCCGGCGATTGGCTGTGTGCCAGAGCAACGTCGCGTCAAGCGGGAATGTTCATTTTCATACTTTGTAAAATTATTTTATATTCATGAACCGGAATGATCAGGATTCGCTGTTTCCTGCGTTATCCGATGCTGAAAACGGGATGAAACGGGACAGGATCAGCGTGGCGCGCGAGATGTCACTTTAACGTGACGACGCTGCAATAGCGCCAGAAGCCTCCGGCCCCGTTCCTGCTCCATTGCCACTGTACCAGCATGAACCCTCGGGAGATCTTTTCATGTCCATCACGGCCAAACGGCGTTTGAAAGATATCTATCAGCTTACCGATTTCGAGAAGGCCGTTAAACGCTATCTGCCCAAGGCTGTGTATGAGTATGTGCGCAATGGCGCCGGGTCGGAAATAACCCTTCGCCGCAACCGGGCCGTCTTCCAGCGCTATTTGTGGCGGCCCTATCGCCTGCGCGATGTGTCCAGTCTCAACACTAAAATTACCCTTCTGGGTGAGACCTATGACCAGCCTTTCGGGTTCGCCCCGACGGGTGGTGCCGCCATGACCCGTTATGACGCAGACCGTATCGAGGCATCGACCGCGCGTCGCCATAACCTTTTCTATGCGCTCTCGGCCAATTCGCTCACACCTCTTGAAGAGATCATACGCATCAATCCCAGGGCCTGGTTTGCGGCCTATCTGCCCAGCGATATGGGAATCATTGATGGCATGATCGATCGTGTGCAGGAGGCGGGCTATCCTGTTCTTCTCATTACCTGTGACGTGCCTGTGCCCGCGCAACGTATTGCCGAGACACGGGCAGGCTATTCCATGCCAATCCGCCCCAATCTGCGCGCTACACTCGGTGGCATGGCGCATCCCGGTTGGACATTCGGCACGCTGGGCCGCACGATCCTGCGTGATCGCAACCCGAAGATCGTGAACATCCGCCCTCAGGGTGGGCCGGGCCTTTTCTCCAATGAGATTGCCGCTGTCGGCGGGTCGCCTCACTTCACCTGGGACCATATCCGCCCCATCCGGTCGCGATGGCAAGGCAAGCTCGTGCTCAAGGGGCTGCTGCGTCCGGAAGATATTGCCGAAGCGGCCCGGGTCGGGGCCGATGCGGTTGGCGTTTCCGATCACGGTGCCCGTCTGCTCGACTCTACCATCGCCCCGCTTGAGGCTCTTGGCGACATCAGGCAGGCAGCGGGCGATATGGCCGTGATTGTCGATAGCGGCTTTCGTTGTGGCGGTGATGTGCTCAAGGCCCTCACGCTCGGCGCCGATGCGGTCATGCTGGGGCGCCCGTTCCTTCAGGCCTGTGCGCTGGCGGGCAGTGCCGGGCTCGACAAGGCCATTTCCATTCTCAGCACCGAAATCAGCCGGGATCTGGCCCTGCTGGGTGTCACCGGTCTGGAGTCACTCGAGGAGGATCTGCTCAAGGATCTGGGCGATGTCCGTTTTGCCGAACAGGCGACGGAAAAAACCTGACCGATTGGGCAGAGGGGGTATCGGAACGCGGGGCAGCTTGTGTCATGATCGCGCCCACTTCCCACCCCTGGCGTGAAAGACTGGGCTATGAATGCGACCGAACGCGGCATACGTGAGCAGTTCTCCTTCTGGCGGGCGCTGTCGTCTCCCGGTTCTTCGCCCGAGCCCGGTTTTGCCCATGTGGTGATTGGCTGCGGCACCTCGGTGCATATCGCTGACAGCATTGCCTGCGCGCTGAACGAGGCCGGGTTTGCCGCGCGCGCGGTGCCGGGCAATGAGTGGACGCGTCGCGCCTCATCCTATGTACCGGCCGGGACACCCACCCGCATGCTGGCGCTGTCGCGCAGTGGTGAGTCGACCGAGACCGTGGCAGCCGCCGCGGCAGGGCTCAGGGCAGGGCTCGATGTCTTGGGCGTAACATGTGCGCCCGGCAGCGCCCTGACGCGCGTTTCGAGCGAATCCTTCGAGGCTGAGACCCACCCCGAGGAAGGGATCGTGATGACCGCCTCGGCCAGTCTGATGCTGATGACGGGCCTGCGCTATGCCGGGTTGTCCATTACGCCTGATACGATCCTCGCTGCCGAGGCCCTTCTGGAGGCTTCCGACCCGCATCTTGTCTCACTGATTCAGGGGCGCTCGCATTTCGTGTTTCTTGGCGGCGGCGCCTATTACGGCGTGGCCCGCGAGGGGGCGCTGAAGATGCAGGAAATGAGCCTTAGCCAGAGCGAGGCGCATCATCCGCTCGAATATCGTCATGGCCCGACCAGCCTGATCGATGAACATTCCTTTGTGGTCATGCTCTATCATCCTGATACCCGCGAAGAGGAAGAGCAGGTAGCGCGTGAGGTGATGGAGAAGGGAGCAGTCGTGCTTGGCCTTGGCGGTCTAGGTACGGTTTCCCTTTCCGTAGGTGGCGATCAGAGCGCGGGGCCGCTGGTATGTCTGCCAGTGCTGCAGCTTCTGGGCGAGTACGTGGCGCGCGCCAACGGGCTCGACACGCTGGCGCCGCGTCATCTGACCAAGGTCGTCACGTTCGACTCCTGATCGGTTAATCCCGGGCAAGGTGCTCTTGGCCCGTATCGCATCCGATGGGGCAGCCATCGAGCCACGAATGGGGGCCTGCCTCAGTCGTGTCTGACACCGATGGCATGTGCCTATGGCAACCCGGACGGTCGCCAGACGCTGGGAGCGAGGAAAAATCATGTTCCTCGCCCAGACCTGCCGGAGCCGATCGATGCGCGCACCCATCGCCTACCACCCCGACATCGAGAAAGGCTCGACAGATGAAGGGGCCACTCACGAGCAACTGCGTCGGACATTCCGGCGCATCATTACGGCGACGCATCGTGATATCGGCACGGCTTCGCGCGGGGTTCATGCCAAAAGCCATGCCCTGCTTGAAGGGACATTGCATGTGGCGGCCAATCTTCCGCCGGAGCTTGCGCAAGGGCTTTTTGCGACACCAGGTGCCTATCGCCTGACGGCACGGCTTTCAGCCATACCGGGCGATCCGCTGCGCGATGCCGTTTCAGGGCCACGTGGCTTTGCCCTGAAAATTCATGACGTGCCCGGTCCGTTGCTGGAAGACAACAAGGGGGTGGCGGTACAGGACTTCCTGTTTGCCAACGGTGCCGTTTTCGGGGCACCCGATGCCAAGGGATTTCTTAAGAATCTGCGCGTGCTGGCGCTGACAACCGATCGGGCTGAGGGAGCAAAGGCGTGGCTTTCGCGCGCGCTGCGTCTGATACAGCGTTTATTGACGCGCTTTGCCAGACCCAGTGCCACCCTTGCTGCGCTGGGTGGATTTACACCCACTCATCCGCTGGGCGACCGGTTTTACTCGCAGGTGCCGGTGCGTTTTGGTGATTATGTCGCGAAGCTCGATCTCGTGCCTGAGTCAGAGAGCTTTCGTCGGCTGACGGGCCGTTTGATCGATATTGATCATGATCCGGTTGCGATACGCCGGGCGATCAGGCGCGTCCTGGCGCAGGAAGGTGGGCGCTTCAGCCTGCGTGCGCAGCTTTGCCGTGATGAACAGCAGCAACCTGTCGAGAATGCTGCAACAGAATGGAGCGAGGCTCTCAGCCCTTTCCACACTGTGGCAACGCTCGAACTCCCGCCGCAGGATAGCTGGAGCGAGGCGCGATCATACCAGATTGATGAATGTCTCTCGTTTTCACCCTGGCACGGGCTCGAGGCGCACAGACCGCTTGGCAATATCATGCGCGCCCGACGCGCGGCTTATCCTTTCTCTGCGGGATTGCGGTCCAGGCTAAACGGATGCCCTATGAAATTCTTGCCGTAATAGATGGCTGATTACACGCGTGTAGTCGAAACCTGCGTCAGGTGAGACTTTGTGCGGACGATAGTGGAGTCTGTCTGGTATAAGTGCTTCGGTTATTGTTCTACTGATTTTTACGACAAAACATTTCTTTCGTTTGATTGCAAAAAGTCCACTTTGTCATAAAACAGTCATTCAACTGACTTATTGGGTCGTTTATAGCATCGCGCATTCGGTCCAGAGGCAAAGTCAGTCAGATTCATGCGCGCGCGTTCCCTTACTTCCCTGCTGCTTCTATGCGGCGTTGTCATGCCGGAAACCGGTTTTGCCGCGGGGCAATCAGATGACATCGCCGCCCTGCGCCGTGAAATGCTTGAAATGCGGGCGCAGATGCAGGGGCAGATTAGCGATCTGCGTCGCGAACTGGCGAAGGAACGCACCCTGCGCCGTCAGTCGGAACTTGCGCAAAACAAGGCGGTGTCTAACCGTCATAGTCGTGTCACCGGCGTTGTTGGAACAGCCAGCCCTCATGATGTCGCTGATGCGCGACCGGGCTTGCATGCGAAATCCGCTCGGCCG